>CAWTZC010001481.1:0-32002 GCA_963919715.1 Microtus obscurus
TTTTTTTTCTTTTAAACACTGCCTGGCCCATTAGTTCCAGCCTCTTACTGGCTAGCTCTTGCACCTGGACTAGCCCACTTCTGATAATCTGTGTAGCACCCCAAGGTGTGCTTACCGGGAGATTCTAACCTGCCTCTGCCTCTGGTAGGAAAATCATGGGACTCCTCACTCAGCTTCCTTCTCCCAGAATCCTGTTCTGTCTACTCCACCCACGTAAGGGTTGGCCTATCAATGAGCTCAGGCAGTTTCTTTATTAATAAGAAATCACTCCCACATCATTTCCCCTTTTTCTGTTTAAACAAAAAAGAAAGGCTTTAACTTTAACATAGTAAAATTACATATAACAAAACAGTTATCAAGTAAAAATTACAGTTACAATATTTATATCTACTTTATCTTTTATCATAACTAAGGAAAACTATAACTATCCATTCTTCAACTCCATCAAAGACTCCAGAAGGATATAAAACTACCTAAGTAAACAAGAAATCAAAAGCTGTAGAAATGACAGAGACATCTCGCTGCCTGGACAGTCACCCAAAGTTCTTTTGTACCATTGAGGCATCCTTCTTCGGCCTTCAGGTCCATAGTATCCAGCAGACATTTCCATGAAGCAGGAAATTTCAAAGACAGTTCAGTCACTTTCTGCTGTGTCCTGCAGAACATCTCGTAGACTCTTTCATGAATCAGGAACCCCGAAAGACCATCTCACCTTTAGGCAAGTTTAGCAGTCCTCTCTCTGTGGGTTCTTTGTGTCCAGTTTATGCATCAGTCCAGGCAAGAGCAGTCTCTTGCCCAAATGGCTATCCAACTCCATTAGGAGCCTCTTCGATGCCCATCTTTCTCTTGAAGTAGCTGGTGCTGCCAGGAGCAGACGTGTCTCATTGCCATGAAAAACCCTAAGTTATTAAAATAATTTAAATGCCATATTCTGCAGTCTTTGAAAGATATGAAGAATGCCTATCTAACTAAAATATATCTCTATATATCTAGAAAATCTAACTAACATGACTACAAGCTTGACTATTATTTATGATTATTTAACAACAACCTATATTTCCTAATTATACATTACATTTTAAAAATGAACTACACAATCACAATACCTTGATCAAGATCAGAAATACATATACATATAACAAAATTGACCTTAAAATCCATACCAATGTAAATTATTCATATCTATATCATATCCTCCTTTAAATTTAAAAGAACATTTACAAACAGTATTTGGAACATGGGCATAGTTTTTTTCTCTCCAAACTGCTTCCTGCTGAATGGGGGCGTCATTAATTAGGTCTTTCATGGTGTAACCTGTGTGCCAGGGTCATCTCAGTTGGCAGTTGAGTGAAGTAATTTTTTGAGGGTGTTCACAGCAACCTTTCAGGAGGGCGTGGTCTATCATACCTTATCGGAATAGATGCAATCCATAGGATCTTGTCCTCTGTGAAAACAAAAGAAGACCCTCTCTGAAGCATCATATCCTTAGAGCCAAATTCTGAAGTCATATCCTCATGATATCCATTCTCGTTCCACTTGGCAGCTCATATAATGAAATGTCTTTCTGTACTTAGCTCCTTCACAGTCAAAAATTTTAAAGAAAACACAATGTCCATAATCCAGACTCTCTGTAAATTTTCCATTTTTATGTGGCTTATTTTTACTTTATTTCTGTTAATCTATAACTATCTGTATTCTGTCTCTTTAAAGACTTTATCTTTTTTTTAAACCATTAACTTTATTCTCTATATTCTTTTTCTTCTCTCTCTCAAGCCTACATACATTCAGCCAACACTGTGATTCATTTAGTGGTCTGTCTGAATCTGTTTTATTGTGAATCTGTAATTTTTTTACTATCCAGGAGCATTTTTTAAAATGTTAAGCACTTCTTAAAAACTTATGTTGCTTCTTGTACAGTTAATACGGTACCGCCTGCATTCTGCCCGGTAGAAACCTTAAGTGCGCTGTCATTAAGGTAATTATGATAGTTGCTGCTTCAGACCAGCTCAGTTCAGCATGGCAGAGCTGAGTGGCTCCTGGCTCAGAGCCATTTGGTGTCCCTGAGCCGCCCAGCGTTCCAGGCACACAGCAGTCCACATTGCCATCAAGCAAGCCATAGCACTTTACTCCAAATGCTCTACACAAAAGCTCTGTCTCTCACAGGAGCCAGACAGAGATTGCAATGGCGGCACAGCCCAGAAAGCCGCACTTTAAAATGACACAGCTTTTTTTCTGCTGCTATTGATGAATCAGGAAATCTCTCTACGGCATGCCACCAACAAAGAACAAAACTCTGTGTTAAACTCTGTTTTTTCTCTGTTTAGAATTAAGTTCTCTCAGGTTTTTAAGTGGATTTAGCCCATCACGTCTGGGCGCCAATTTGTAGTAAGAGAAGCGGCTGGGCTGTGTTCCCGGCACCCGGCAGCCCACATGGTTAGCTTATGCCCCGAAATAATTACACGGAATCTGTATTCTTTTAAACACTGCCTGGCCCATTAGTTCCAGCCTCTTATTGGCTAGCTCTTGCACCTGGACTAGCCCATTTCTGATAATCTGTGTAGCACCCCAAGGTGTGCTTACCGGGGAGATTCTAGCCTGCCTCTGCCTCTGGTAGGAACATCATGGCGACTCTCATCTATCTTTCTAACATCTATATATCTGATTAACTATCATGTTATCATCTCTCTATCTACCTACCTATATATCTATTATCTATCATATGTCTATCTGTCTATCTATCTATCTATCTATCTATCTATCTATCTATCTAGCATCTATCTTCATCATCATCATTACCTGTTAGGAATATTTCCTAACCGAGCTCTCTGACGATACAAAAATTCCCAATCAAGCCAAATCAAAACAAACCAAATTAAGAAATATCCAGGTTTAATGGAAGATATGCGCTCTCGGGTGGCCCCAAGGGGGAAACTGGGAAGCCACAAGAACGCGACCCTGGGAGGAAGAAAGAGGGACCACATGTTCTTCTTTTGGGGGATCACTTAAGTACCCTGGGGAGTGGTCCTGGGAGGGGTCAGGACTGGCCTGCTGGGATTTGAAGTCCAGACCAGGTAGGTGGCTGAGATAGATGCCAGGGACTGGGGCCTAGGTTCCCAGCCTAACATTACCTTTACCACCATCTCTCTATCATCTCTATTTCTCTGTGTATGTGTACGAAAAATTGGTATTATCAGGTCTTAGTATATTAACAGTCTATCAAATGATCTGTAATTACCCAACAAAAGCATAAAAAAAAGGTCAAAATGAAAACAACAATAAGACTCAAAATAGCAAGAGAAAACAAAAAATACAGACAAAAAAATTCATGGAAGCTGTTTTCTGTTGCCCAAATATTCCTGAGCCTAGAAACTTTTAAAAGAGAGCACATAATATACCCAGTGACAATAAGTTGCAAAAAAGAAAAAAAAATGGGTAAAATAGTATTTGTTTTTCTTTACCAGTAGGTATCAATTGCTAATAGCTGCTTTGTGTTGTTAGAGTTTTGTGTCTCAATTCCCTTCTTAGTGAAGTAGTTTTATTATGTTTGAACTTGTGCAGGTCTTATTTATTCTTTCACAGACTGTGTGACTTCATATGTACTTCAGTACCATTGTATCTGGTTGATATTTGTTGTTGTGTTTGTCTGGCTTTGCTTTCAACACAAGGTTTCTCTGTGTACTCTGGCTGTCCTAGAACTTGTTTTGCAGACTATTCTGTCCTCAACTCAAGAGATCTGCTTTCCTCTACCTTTTAAGTGTTGGGATTAAAGGAGTGTACTACTACCCATTGGCTTCATGATGCTGTTCTTACTGTCATCTACCATGTCTGGCTATTACAACTTTACCATCTCTACTTCCACATTGATTGCAGAGCCTTGATTGGAAGTAATTGATAAAGACATTTCATTTAAGGCTGAGTGTTCCAAAGTTTCTCATATTCTGAACAGAATCAAGTTGTTGATTTCTATGTTATTTCCTATCTACTGCAAGAAGGATCATTGATGTGGATTGAATGATGCTTTGATCTATTGGTAGAAATGTACAGCATTGGGAGCTTTGTAATTGGTATATTCCTTTACCAGAATAATTGTAGTAAGTGTTCCCTTAGGTCCATGACCTATCTAGTCTCAGGATCTGGGACAGTTTAGTAATATTATAAGTGAGTTTGATTTCATAGAGTAGACCTTAAATCTAATTGTTTAGAAAAGTGATTGATGTTTCAAAAGGCCTTTAGTTTTACTTGTCCATCTAGAAAATATATAAAGAAATAAAATAACAACTGAGCATCAAGAAAACCAATAACTTAATAAAAAAGTGAAGTCCCGAAATAAACAGAGGTTTCTCAAAGACAAAAAAAATTGCTGAAAATAAATATTTTTTAAATGTTTAACATATTTATTCATTTGGAAAATGCAAATTAAAATAACTTTAAGACATCACAATGTGCTCATTTAAAATGTGTTTAAAGTATTTGAAGGCTTCAAACAAACTTTTTTTTGTTAAAAAAAATGAAGTTGCATTTTAAAGTTTGGCTGTTGCATAAATTTTAGTGCAATGAAAGCAATTAAAGTGTCATAAAATCAGTATAAACCAAATCCTTATTAGCTAAAACTGAAGCATATTAACAGTGTATTTGAGATCTTCCCAATCTCAGACCTCTGTATTTATATTATTTTGAAATCTACTTTTTAATATTTCTGTACAATTACTCTGGCCAGTAAAATTTGAAAACAGTATGTTGGTTTTTTTCATGTAAATAAGATATAGATAGATGTTCCTGCCTAACCAATTTTTGGTATGCTGTCCTACATTTAATAATAAAATAAAAAAAGAGATTATTGAATTCTGTTGAGATACAGTGACAATTATTTCACAATTGGTTCATTTATACATATATTTTACAGTGCCTGATTTGGTACAAGATAATGAGTTATGAAGTTAAGATGTGCATTGTAAAGACAAATCAAGTGACACTAAAATATTGGGAGTAAGGGGAGGTATTCATTAAACTCTCTCACATTTATTTTTTCCTCCTCTGGTTATCAAACTTAGAGTCACTACTTGAAATGCATTCATTTCCTAGCTCAGATTTTCATGGACTAGATATAGTAGCTGATTTTTGAAAAATTCAGCTGTCATGTGTATATAGCAGTGTGGCATCTGCTGATAAATAACCAAAACTGTTAAGGAAGGAGAGATTTTACTTTTCCCACACCAAGGCTGTGACATTCGAAGTGCATCAGTTTGAATATCTCCATTGTTAGCAGTCAGAGTCAGTGACAGGGAAAGGCTGCATTAATCGTCAAGATTTCATTGTTATCCTACTAAATTGGGACTCTTGTGAAGAGGAGGTAATTATTTCCTATGCACAAACATAAACACTACTGGTTTCTAATTATCTGAAAAACTTATTTAATTTTAATATTTCAAAATTTGAAATGTTACTATATTTTAGATTTTAATATAAAGTAGTGTCATATATAAAAAGATGTTGACTTTTTCAGTATTTTAGTGGTGAAATTATGCTTGGAAAAAAGAATATAAGGACATTCATTTTCTAGCTTTAGTTTTATATATCTTCATTATATTATATAATGTCAAAGGCTGTGGTTGACAAGAATTTTCTGTATAAAATAAAATAGTTTAATTATATAATTCTTCATTGTCATAATGTAAAATATATTTTCTTTTTTTCTTTTTTTACAGTTTATTACTTATATAAAAAGAAATCTATTCCATTTGAAACAGTGCTCAGCACAGTATGAAATTTGAAAAAAAATTAACATGGTACATACATCTTCTATTATACTTAAAGAATTAAAACTTCATAAAGCTTGCTAATGTATCTTGAAAGGATTTTCCTGCTTACTATATCAATATTCATTTGTATAAGGGAAGGTAAATTTACAGAGGCAATCTATACAAACTTGTAAAATGTTTCAAGATTCAGAATAGGCTTAAAGTTTTTTTATTTTTATTTTTTTATTTTTTTAATTTATCAAAGATTTCTGTCTCTTCCCCACCGCCGCATTTCCTTTTTGAGTATATTCTGTGTGGCATTATTTACCTCTGTTCATTCTACATATGCTTGTCATTTGTATATGACAAGACTACAGATATTTGTTTCTTATTTCTTTCCTATTATTTTCAAAGTATTTGTCAAATGTTATGATTTTTTGGTGTTGTTGTTTATTTTTTACTGGAGTCATTAAGGTATTATATACATCTAATGATATCTTCTGAAAATGAGGTTATTTTTCCTTTTACTTTTCTATTTGTAATCCTCTTTACTCTTTTGTCTAATTACTCTAGTTAAGACTTAATGTACTATGTTGAGCAAGAAGAAACTGTAGACTTTCTTGTTTTCCTGATTGTACTTTAAATATTTTGATTTTCTCCATTTGGCAATATATTGCCCATGGACTTGCTGTATGTTGCCTTTTTTTACTTAGAGATATGTCCTTTATGTTTAGATTGCCTAGGAATTTTTTATTATTTATTTATTTGTTAAGAATTTACACCTCCTCCCTCCTCCTATTTCCCTCTCACTCCCCCACTCCCTCTCCCTCTCCAGTCCTAAGAGCAGTCAGGGTTTCCTGCCCTGTGGGAAGTCCAAGATCCTCCCCGCTGCTCCATCCAGGTCTAGGAAGGTGAACATCCAAACAGAGTAAGCTCCCACAAGGCCAATCCATAGAATTTCACTTGGTGGTTTAGAAAGTCAATTTTGACATTGTCTTTCCATTATATAATGACTTTATTTAAATTGCTTTTTACACACACACATATACCTACCTCCATACCCATCAACTCACACCCGTATATATGCATATCTATAGCACACCTCTACATATTAATTCCATAGGGTTACTTTTCACAAACTTTTGTTAAACTTTATTGCTAAAGATGCCCCATATCTATGAAAAAACTAGTGGCAAACTAGTAGCTAAACTCCAAATCACAATGCTGGATGGCACTCAGTATACTACTAAAGGAGAAAAATTACCCAGCTACAAAACCGACAGTCTACAATATAGTGACCAATAAGATTGAGTACATATGTTCATTTAAGACCCACTCTATGAGATGGAATGTCTGCCTTACACTGCTAGAGTCACAAAAAAGCTAAAACAAGGTGGGCTCTGTTTCTAGGGAAAACCTACTATTTCTCTGCTTAAGGATAAAAGCAATAAATTGATTTATAAACGAATACTCTTTATCTATAGATCAGCATATTACTCAATCTTCATTTATGAAGCTTCTTGCAGAAGATGATAACACAGACTTCCTTATGTACAAAGAATTAGAGACTTTTGCCATCCTTATCCTTAAATGGGATGTCTTAAGGAAACCCTTCCCCTTTAGGTGCAGGAAACTGCAGAAGAGAAGTATCTAGCACATTCCAGGCAGGCCCCATGTTCAGGCGTATTTGTCCAAAATAAAATTTACATTGTGTTTTGTCTCATGAGTTGTGGATACCACATAAAATCTGGAGATATCATGATAAGAACAGACTTGGTACCTTAATTCTTACTAGATAGCTTTCACATTTATAGAAGGTATTATGCAAGCTGCCAGAGGAGAAAAGTAATTCTTCAAGTAAACTAAGAATTCTCCTGAAAGGTATGCCTGCTGGCATGGTAACAGTAGGAATACCATGGGAATAAGCAACCAATCTGAATGGACTTAAGCCCTGTTCTTTCTTATGATGAAATCATATATGGCACCATAATAACACCAAAAAACAGTAGCTAAGAAGTTCCTAGATGATTTATAGAAAAGCCTACAATGAATATTATAAAATAATAAATACAGAATAAAACTATCTCCTAATTACTTATTGTTAGAACTATATATTAGTGAATCTCTCAATGTTCATTGAAAAGCTTCTATTTCAATGAGATGGTGATTACAATGGAGAACCACAGGTGGCTAATATACAGAGGATAAGAGAATGAAGAATTATCAGCCCTATATAGAACATCTCTACCACATATTATCCTCAAAGGGTTGAGGGATCATGCAGAAGTGGGGATAGAAAGATTATTTTGCTGGAAGTGGTGAATGACCACAATGAAACATGGTCTGGGCACAGCAGAGTAGATGCATATGCAAACGTCATGTAGCATTTTGTAGCATTATGCACAGCAGCTATTCAAACTCAAGCTAAACAAATTAGAAGAACAGGAAAGAAGGGCACCAAGTCCTATGCATTGCTAAGAAGCAATTGCAATAGATAATTACTGAAGGGATAACCTTCAGTTTTTTTTTTTTTTTTTTTTTTTTTTTTTTTTTTTTTACAAGTCATGATATGTCACCTATGCTTTGGTGGAAGTCTACTTCTCCATTCAGGAACTTATGGGCAACACAAACTGCATTTGATGGATGCCAAAAAATAGTAGACACAAAGTAGAATGGATGGGATGCGGTCATCAATCTGGGAGTAGTTCAGTTTCAAAGGGTACAAATGAGCAAAACAAACTTTAAAATTATCAAGGACCTAAAAATTTATAAATAAATACAGAAAACCCACTTGTGACAGTTTTCTTTCTTTGAATAGATCATGGAAACTGATGTATTTTGTCTGATAATGCCATTAAAATGTTTGTTTGTAATGGTAGTAAAATCTGAAGATTTTAGGAAAACCACACGTGGAAGTAGTTATATGCACTAATAACAGTGAATCAATTGTTTATTAAAGAATTCACGTTACCAGTAGATGTGCTTTTTTTTTTATTGAGAAAAGGAAAAAAAAAGTTTCCGCCTCCTCCCAGCCTCCCATTTCCCTCCCCTCCTCCCACCCTTCCTCTCCCCTCCCCCCACTCCTCTCCCCCTTCCTCTCCAGTCCAAAGAGCAGTCAGGGTTCCCTTCCCTGTGGAAAGTCCAAGGTCGCCCCCCCTCCGTCCATGTCTAGGAAGGTGAACATCCAAACTGGCTAGGCTCCCACCAAGCCAGAACATGAAGTAGGATCAAAACCCCGTGCCATTGTTTTTGGCTTCTCAGCAGCCCTCATTGTTCGCCATGATCAGAGAGTCCGGTTTTATCCCATGCTTTTTCGGTCACAGTCCAGCTGGCCTTGGTGAGCTCCCAATAGCCCCACTGTCTCCGTGGGTAGGTGCACCCCTTGTGGTCCTGACTTCTTTGCTCATATTCTCCCTCGTTCCGCTCCTCATTCGGACATTGGGAGCTCAGTCCAGTACTCCAGTGTGGGTCTCTGTCTCTATCTCCATCCATCACTAGATGAAGGTTCTATGGTGATACGCAAGATATTCGTCAGTATTGCTATAGGATAGGGTCATTTCAGGTTCCCTATCCTCAGCTTCCCAAGGAACTAACTGGGGACATCGCCTTGGGCTCCTGGGAGCCACTCTAGGTTCAAGTGTCTTGCCAACCCTAAGGTGGCTCCCTTAACTAAGATATGTGCTTCCCTGCTCCCCTATCCAACCTTCCTTTATCCCAATCATCCTGTTTCCCCAAGTTCCCCCAGTCTTCCCCTTTTCACTTTTCTCTCCCCATCCCCTGTTATACCCATCCCACCCCACCCCCAAGATTCCAATTTTCTCCCCGGCAAGTTAGAATTCAACAACAATGCCACCCCTAGAAAGCCTACAAACTCATGGAAACTGAACAGTCAACTAATGAACCATACCTAGATTAAGGAAGAAATACAGAAAGAAATTAAAGTCTTCCTTGAATTCAATGAAAATAAAGAAACAACATACTCAAACTTGTGGGACACTATGAAAGCAGTCCTGAGAGGAAAGTTTGTAGCACTAAGTGCCCACTTAAAGAAAACAGAGAAAGCACACATTGGAGACTTAACAGCCCACCTGAAAGCTCTAGAAAAAAAAAAAAAGAAGCAGACTCACCTAGGAGGAGTAGAAGACTGGAAATAATCAAACTGAGGGCTGAAATCAACAAAATACAAACACAGAAAACAATCCAAAGAATCAATGAAACAAAAAGCTGGTTCCTGGAGAAAATCAACAAGATTGATAAACCCCTATCCAAACTAATCAAATGGCAGAGAGAGAATATGCAAATTAATAAGATCAGAAATGAAAAGGGGGACATAACCACAGACATAGATGTGCATTTTTAATATGACCCTGCACACTGACTTGCTTTGACAGCTGAGTGGAGCATTCCAACAACAATTTTGTTGTATTCATTAAATAATCTAAACTGAAATACAGTCACTCAGCTAAAGAGTAGTGTGTGGACATAGGCATGTAAACTTGCAGCTAAACTTGCCCTACAATATTCCCAATAGTCACAGAGTAACAATTTAGAAACTACATTTTTATCCACATTTCACAGGACCTCATAGAGAACACTGGCTGCCAACATGTAAACATGGATTTTATGATAATTTCATTGTGCCAACACATTTTACCTCTTGGCCCTACATATATATATATATATTCTGTGAACATAGAATTCTAAAAATATATCATCTCTAGTTGTTGAATGAGGAGCGGCCGGGCTGTGTCCCCTTCATCCGGCCGCCTGCATGGTTTAGCTTATGCCCCGAAATAACCACACGGAAACTGCATTCCTCTAAACACTGCCCGGCCCATTAATTTCAGCCTCTTACTGGCTAGCTCTTGCACCTGGACTAGCCCATTTCTGATAATCTGTGTAGCACCCCAAGGTGTGCTTACCGGGGAGATTCTAGCCTGTGTCTGTCTGGAATGCGGGCATCATGGCGGCTCCTTCTGACTCAGCTTCCTTCTCTTTCCCAGAATCCTCTTCTGTCTACTCCACCCACCTAAGGGTTGGCCTATCAATGGGCTCAGGCAGTTTCTTTATTTTAACCAAGGAAATCAACAGATTGATATAGGACACTCCCACATCACTTCCCCTTTTTCTGTTTAAACAAAAAAGAAAAGCTTTAACTTTAACATAGTAAAATCACATATAACAAAACAGTTATCAAGTAAGAATTACAGTTATAATATTTATATCTACTTTATCTTTTATCATAACTAAGGAAAACTATAACTATCTATCCATTCTTCAACTCCATCAAAGACTCCAGAAGGATATAATACTAAACAAGAAATAAGAGAACTCTAGAAATGACAGAGACATCTCGCTGCCTGGACAGTCACCCGAAGTTCATCTGTACCGTTGGGGCATCTATCTTCAGCCTTCAGGCCCATAGTATCCAGCAGACAGTTCCATGAAGCAGGAAATTCCAAAGACAGTTCAGTCATTTTCTGCTGTGTCCTGCGTCCTGCAGAATGTCTCGTAGACTTTTTCATGAATCAGGAACCCCGAAAGACAATCTCACCTTTAGGCAAGTTCAGCAGTCCTCTCTCTGCGGGTTCTTTGTGTCCAGTTTATGCAACAGTCCAGGCAAGAACAGTCTCTTGCCCAAATGGCTATCCAGTTCCATAAGGATCCTCTTCGATGCCCATCTTCATCTCAAAGTAGATTGGTGCTGCCAGGAGCAGACGTGTCTCATTGTCATGAAAAGCCCTAAGTTATTAAAACATTTAAATGCCATATTCTGCAGTCTTTGAAAGATATGAAGAATGCCTATCTAATTGAAATATATCTCTATATATCTAGAAAATCTAACAAACATGACATAAGCTTGACTATTATTTACGATTATTCAACAACAACCTATATTTTCTAATTATACATTACATTTTCAAAATGAACTACACAATCACAATACTTTGATCAAGATCAGAAATACATATACAAATAACAAAATTGACCTTAAAATCCACACCAATGCAAATTATTTATATCTATATCATATCCCCCTTTAAATGTAAAAGAACATATATAAACAATATTTTGGGAACATGGGTGCAGTTTTTCTCTCCAAACTGCTTCCTGCTGAATGGGGGCGTCGTTAATTAGGTCTTTCATGGTATAACCTGTGTTGCCAGGGTCATCTCAGTTGGCAGTTGAGTGAAGTAATTTTTTGAGGGTGTTCACAGCAACTTTTCAGGAGGGCGTGGTCTATCATACCATATCGGAATAGATGCAATCCATAGGGTCTGGTCCTCTGTGAAAACAAAAGAAGACCCTCTCCGAAGCATCATATCCTTAGACCCAAATTTTGAAATCATACCCTCATGATATCCATTCTGGTTCCACTTGGCAGCCCATATAATGAAATGACTCTCTGTATTTAGCTCCTTTACAGTCAAAAATTTTAAAGAAAACACAATGTACACAATCCAGACTCTCTGTGAATTTTCCATTTTTACGTGGCTTATTTTTCCTTTATTTCTCTTAACTATCTGTACTCTGTCTCTTTAAAGACTTTACCTTTTTAATTTTAAAGGCATTAACTTTATTCGCTCTCTCTATATATTTTTTTCTCTCTCAAGCCCACGTACATTTATCCAACATTGTGACTCATTTAGTGGTCTGTCTGAATCTGTTTTATTGTGAATCTGTAATTTTTTTTTTTTTTCTATCCAGGAGCATTTCTTAAAATGTTAAGCACTTCTTAAAAACTTAAGTTGCACCATGTAGGGGTAATACGGTACTGCCTGTGTCCTGTAAAGTCTAAACCTTAAGTGTGCTGTTATCACAGTAATTACGGTAGTTCCTGCCTGAGACCAGCACAGTTCAGCATGGCAGAGCTGAGCCGCTCCTGCCTCAGAGCCATTTGGTGCGCTGGAGTCGCGCACAGTTCCAGGCACACAGCAGTCCACATTGCCATCAAGCAAGCCAAAGCAGTTTATTCCAAATGCTCCATACAAAAGCTCTGTCTCTCACAGGAGCCAGACAGAGATTGCAATGGTGGCATAGCCCAGAAAGCCGGCATTTTAAAACAGCCAGTTTTTTCCTGCTGCTGAGTCAGGACAATTTCTTTGCAGTACGCAACCCAGAAACAGCAAAAAGCTGTCTTAAATTTTCTCTATGTCCTTTTTAAGTCCAGTCAGGTTTTACGTGGAGTTCATTAGCACGTTGGCGCGCCACCTGTTGAATGAGGAGCGGCCGGGCTGTGTCCCCTTCATCCGGCCGCCTGCATGGTTTAGCTTATGCCCCGAAATAACCACACGGAAATTGCATTCCTCTAAACACTGCCCGGCCCATTAATTTCAGCCTCTTACTGGCTAGCTCTTGCACCTGGACTAGCCCATTTCTGATAATCTGTGTAGCACCCCAAGGTGTGCTTACCGGGGAGATTCTAGCCTGTGTCTGTCTGGAATGCGGGCATCATGGCGGCTCCTTCTGACTCAGCTTCCTTCTCTTTCCCAGAATCCTCTTCTGTCTACTCCACCCACCTAAGGGTTGGCCTATCAATGGGCTCAGGCAGTTTCTTTATTTTAACCAAGGAAATCAACAGATTGATATAGGACACTCCCACATCATCTAGTACTTTTCAGTACTATCTATCTAAAAAGAAAACAACAGTCTTAGGATGATGCAAAATGTGAATATTTTAGAGAGCACATTTCTTTAAAATTAGAGGACACTGCTAAGTATATATGCTCTGTTACATGTGTTCACTGTGAATAATCTACAAATTTAATGTACTGACATGTTCCTACAAAGTGTATCCTAAATTTACAGAGAGATATGCACTATAGGCAGCATTTAATGTTCAAGGAAATAATTTCCTTTGCTAGCATTTTACAACTAGCAAAGAATAAAATGCAGAATATATTATAACTTACAAAACCAAGCTCCTATTTTATTATTTCTAAGTATATGGAGCAGAAGTCTATTTTATAAATTACCCTCAAATATTTTTCTCATATTTTTATTTTAATATATAGTAATTTTTCCAAGTATATAATTACCTAATACCATTTTTATCCATCTCTGTCTCCTGTTCTGATAAAAGTACGGTATTTGTAATACGTTCAATCCTCAGTATTTGCCAAATCTATATTAAAGGAGTCGAACTGTATATTAAAAATGTGTATGATAAAGCAAATTACATTTATATTAAATTTGTACAAAGGCTTTCCTGACTTTTTGTAGTAAGAGGGGCGGCCGGCTGTGTTCCCCCGCACCTGGCCGCCCACATGGCTCAGCTTATTCCCCGAAATAATTACACACAAACTGTATTTATTTAGACACTGCCTGGCCCATTAGTTCCAGCCTCTTACTGGCTAGCTCTTGCACCTGGACTAGCCCATTTCTGATAATCTGTGTAGCACCCCAAGGTGTGCTTACTGGGGAGATTCTAGCCTGTGTCTGTCTGGAATGCGGGCATCATGGCGGCTCCTTCTGACTCAGCTTCTCTTTCCCAGAATCCTGTTCTGTTTACTCCGCCTACCTAAGGGTTGGCCTATCAATGAGCCTAGGCAGTTTTTTTATTAGTTAGCCAATGAAAGAACAGATAAGATACAAGACCCACCTCCATCAACTTTTTCCTCAGACAATATCATATAAATATCCTTACAAAGCACAGAATTTGTCATATGTATAAGTAACCCAGAGATTCTTAAAGGCATATTCCAAGTCTATGTGTGATAATTATACACAAATTGAATATCAAAGTGGATATTTGACTTCAGAAGTAGGTACTGGAATAATCTTCCTTATATATCAAGGGACATCTATATTTCAAATAAGATGTAATAACAGTGTAAACCTTCTCTTTTATATAATGAGCCCTCAAAGCTATGCAAACTCTAAATAGAAATCAGAAATAAAAATAAATCTTTCACTGCAGTGCCACCCAAATTGTCAAGAAATACACATTGCTATGATTGGTGTTGTGGATGGAGAATATAAGCTACTCATGTGAAAACTATGAATTTTACTCCACCTCGGTAGCAAAACTGTTTCCTCCAATTCCCAGTCCCTCTAACAGCCTGCACCTGACCAGGGGATGCAGGGTGTAATCAACAGTTTTTGAATCTAATGCAGAGAAAATGAAAGACAAACACAGAATTTTTTCCCAGGCTTGATCTTCAGAGTTTGGAAACACCATTTTCTGGCTCTCCTTCTATTGCCTTTAATAAAAAAAAAAAATATTCCATACATGACTGTATCCCAGCATCAGTTTTTGAAGAAATAAATATACAACCTGGTCAGAAATGTTGAAAATTTGAAACATAATTGTTTAATTTGGTTTCTTTGAGGCATATTGCATAAATATGCATTAAAACTGGACATGATCATTATAATCTTATTTAATAATTTGCTAGTACAGAGGGAAGTACTTTATAAACCACAGGGATTCCTGAAGAGTTTTGCAAATATTACCAGTACTATAGAACAGAGAAGTGTCTGGCTCACTTTTCCATTTAATTTTTCTGGTAGTAAGCAAATATATTCAGAGCACAACTATCTTATCTACCTTTTGTTTCTGGTTTAATTTTCATCTTGTGTAGGACCCAGGGAAGCTTGGTACACACCTGTCAATATGGGCCCCATAGACCAACAGTAAGTTAGGCCTGTGTCTCAGTTTAAGACAAAACAATACCTTGTTCTAAAAAAGGCCACACCACAAACTGAAGTCACCCATACTCCAATCAGATACAGACCATCCAAAGAAACTTTCTAACATTCTACCCGTTGTAGATAGGATCACTAACCAGCTCACAGTAGAGAATGAGAATTTTAATCTCAGTGTCAGGGGTTCTGGCCCCATATTGGTCATCATTTTGTAAACTGAGGCTGAGTTTCATTTCCCAGTTGCCCAGATCCTAATATGTAACAATGAACAGGGCCTACTTTTTGGGGTTTATGTCCTTTCCATTCCCACAGCTGTTTATCCCCAAATAAAATCACACAGAGATCTCTATAAGTTATAAAACTGATTGGCCCATTAGCTCAGGCTTCTTATTAACTCTTTTTTTTTTTTTGGTTTTTTGAGACAGGGTTTCTCTGTGGTTTTGGAGCCTGTCCTGAAACTAGCTCTGTAGACCAGGCTGGTCTCGAACTCACAGAGATCCGCCTGCCTCTGCCTCCCGAGTGCTGGGATTAAAGGCATGCGCCACCACCGCCCGGCTTTCTTATTAACTCTTATAGCTTATATTAAGCCATTGTTCTGATCTATTTTAGCCATATGGTTCGGACCTTTTTTAGCTGGCAGGCCACATCCTGCTTCCTTGGTGATCTACGTTGGACTAGGAGGAATCAACTTTCTTATTTCCAGAATTTTCTTGTTCTCATTGCATCATTTCTACTTTCTGTCTGGTTTTCCCACCTATACTTCTTGCCTGGCCAATCAGTGTTTATTTAAAACATGATTGACAGATTACAGACAATTCTCCCACATGAATAATCACATAGAACTCTATTAATTACAATACTGTTTGGGTAATAGCTTAGGTGTATTCTTACCTAGTTCTAACATCTTAAATTAATACATTTCTATTATTTTATATTTTACTACAAGACTCGTGATCTGTTATTTCTTGCTACTTGGGCAGCTACAAAGCTTCTGCCTCCTTGAGAAGCTGCATGATATTTCCTTGACTCTGTCTACTTTTCATCTTCATCTCTGTTCAGATCTCCTGTTTGACTTTACTTGGCTAAGGCATTGGCCAAAACAACATTATTTTTTAACCAAAAAAGACCCCACATATACAGAAGGACATACCACATTGCAGAAAAGCCAGGGAATAGAAAAGGCCAACAAGTCCATCAGCTGTTGAATAGATACAGAAAATAAAATAAAGCATATTTACAGAACGGAATATTGTTTAACTATTAATAAAACTGACTGGGCAGTGAGGCACATGTCACTCTGGAGCACTCTGGAGGCAGAGACAAGTGGATCCTCTCTGAGTTTGAGGTCAGCCTGGTCTAAAAAAGCAAGTTCCAGGACACAGGCACCAAGGCTATACTGAAAAACCCTGTCTCAAACAAACCAGAAAGAGAGAAAGGGAGAGAGACAGAGAGAGAGACAGAGAGAGAGAGAGAGAGAGAGAGAGAGAGATCTGAAATGATGAATTCAGGCACCTGATCAAGCTAGAAAAAATATGATTTCGCTAACTAAGACCAAGACATATGAAGATTTCATGTTTGCATTCATTTGATGCTGTTAGTGTTGAGGATTCAGATATGCATATTTTGTTTGGATTTCCAATAGAGGTGAGAAAAATTTTGGGACCATCTGGGAGGAGAAGTTCAAGACATGGGGGATAGGAATCAATGTTATAAACCATAAAGAAGATAAATGGAATGTAATATCTTAAACTAGGGTGATAAGTAGAAGGGAAGAGTAATAAATATTTGGCATTTTAAACATTCATGTTGTCAAGAAATTAGTGCAGGGAAGTTGGGAGAGGAGTGTGTGAATAGACATTAATGGTATAAAAGCACTAAGTTATATGTGCTTTTTTAATATACACATACATATAACAATTTATGAAAAAAGTGGTCATGAATTTGAAAGAGAGCAGGTTGGGGTAAATTGGAGGATTAGGAAAGAGAAAAGAAAAAATATTTTAATTAAAATAAAATCTCAATGAAATAATCAAACAAAATCTAAACACTATTTTAAAAAAATCAAAAGAAGATTAGGTCAGCTATAGAGATGGCTCAGTAGTCAAGAGCCCTGCCTGCTTTTCCAAAGGTCCTCAGTTTAAGTCCCAGGAACCACATGGTAGCTCACAACCATCTGTAATGAGCTCTGGTTCTCTCTTGAGGAAGAGACCTCATCAGTCATTCTTATCAACTTAGACCATGAAACTCAACAAGGACAAGTTCAACAGAACTGCCATATATGGGCTGCCCATGAATGCTTTGGCATTTGCAGAACATAAATTTCATTCATTCATTCTTTAATTCATTCATTCAAAGATGATTAGTGCAGCAAGAACTATTAAATTGGGTGAAGGATGATAGGTCAGGAAAGAATAAAACTAAAGAGCTTTTCAAAAATCAATTAGAATCCCTACATATTACTGTAGAAGTTTTAATATACACATATATTAAGAAACATATAAGTGCATATATATGTATATATATGAAATGTACATATTTCGTGCATATGCACATGTACATATATATAAGTGTAGTGAACTTATAACAGGAAAAACATTCCACTCCACTAGTACCTAGACAGAACAGTCAAAACATACAACAAAACATGTCATGTAAAGGTTTTCTCTCTTGGATTTCTTGGCCAGTTATGACCCATACATCTCCAAATATTAAAGACTAATGCAAATACTATTTATTATCTTCAATACCTGATGGTAAAACTCTGTTACCGAAGACATCACATACTTGAGTTGTAGAAATGGAGATATTAAGTTCTTTTAAGTATCATTCTGATGATTACTTTTTGTAGTGCTATCATTTGTTGAATGTATGGATACACTTTCAGAGAGGAAAATTAATAATCAATTCTAACCAGCCATATACTCTGCCAGTTTCAAGTAACAACTGTCCTTACAAGACATACCTCTGGTACAATAGTGCCATAAACATCATGGAAATGACCAAACACTTTCTTGTCATGATTTTTTTTTTTTGTGGTTTTTCAAGACAGGGTTTCTCTGTGGTTTTGGAGCCTGTCCTGGAACTAGCTCTTGTAGACCAGGCTGGTCTCAAACTCACAGAGCTCCTCCTGCCTCTGCCTCCCGAGTACTGGGATTAAAGGCTTGTGCCACCACCGACCGGCTTTCTTGTCATGTTTAATGTTGCTTCACAAATAATACCCAGTTCTGGAACCATTGCTGAGCCAAGAACCTATTGTTAGAAAGGTCATATCCCTAGGAAAGAGCATGTTTTTATGCTCTTATCTAGTAAACTAACTTCTAAAGACACGTATGATGTAGATGAGCCTTCTACTTTTACTGGTTATTAAATAAACTGCCTTGGCCTTTGATAGGACAGAAAATTAAATAGGTGGAGTAAACAGAACAGAATGCTGGGAAGAAGCATGCCTCTCCTCTCTGGTCAGACACCATGAAGCTCCAGCCCAAGATGGACATAGGCTAGAATCCTTCCCAGTGAGCCACCACCTCGTGGTGTTATACAGATTATTAGAAATGGGTTAAAGCAAGATATGAGAGTAAGCCAAGAAGAGGCTAGATATAATGGGCCAGGCAGTGTTTAAATGAATAGAGTTTGTGTGTTGTTATTTCGGGGCATAAGCTAGCCAGTGGCTGGGAGCTGGGTGGTGGGATGAAGCCTGCAGCTCTCTCTACACATGCATATACCATAGATTAATGTATCTCTAAGTTTACCAATATAGCCGTAATTTTCCATAGATGATAATGGTACTTAGACAACACCCACAACTGGGCAAGGTACAGAGAATAAGAGTCTGCACACTACTCAGGCATAAATGGAGTATTTATACAGCACCTCTTCCTCCCAACACTAAAGAATCATTGTAGAAGAGTGCTCAGCAAGGAAACAGTGTTCTTTGCACACCTCATGGCTGCTGCATATATGAACTCAGGACAGTTATAACAGCATGTACAAACACTGGTAAAAGTTAAGCCAAAGAAAATCCCATCAGGAAGAAGGGAAGTAGATGTGGAGTCCCACCACTACCGGTAGAACTCTAAATGGGAAGCCCACATATGCATGAACATGTGAACATCATAAACTAGACTTGAAGGATGTAAAATTAAAGGAGGCATAAACACAGTTTTGGTTTTAAGAAAAAGAAGTGGATCTGGAAGACATTTGGTAGGAAGTTAATGTGGTCAAAACTGTGAGTTCTCAGACTGGGTAACTTATAAAGCAACATAATGTCTCTTTCCTTCTATAAACACTGCTTCCTATGCCTAAATTATTTTCCTTTCCTCACTAGTATGTGTGTGTATTATACTTAGCCACTCACATAATTATAAGGTATTACACACACACACACACACACACACACACACACACACACACACACATATATATATATATATTGTAACTCCATAATCACAATCATAATATCTAATGAAACATTTTTGTAATACATACAATCTCATAAAAAGTTGCAACATTAGGTTGGAAAAATATTCTAACAAATAAACCAAAGTTGTGGGTTTAGCTTCCTGCTAATGATATCATTTCTAAAGAATGTGTTGGAAGGATGAGGATGTTATTTTACAACTCTACAACTCATACTTTTGTCAATAGTGTTTTCAGTCATGATTCTATTAAGTTTATGTTACCCAAACATAATTGTAGATTTGAATGTCTGGGATGAATGAGTAGCTAATGATGATTTACAAAGCACTGTTTTATTATTCTATCCTTAAATTTATTTCAAGTGAGTCATGTTGCATACAATACATATACTTATATACCAATCTCATCAGCATAGAGTTTATGATCCCTCCTGAATAGTTTTTGAAAAACATTTTCACAGAAGTAAACACTTTCACAATTTTACAACAGATATTTATGTTCACCAAGAGAAACCTGAAATTTAAGGAGAAAAACAATGCAGCTACTTAATAGTAAAGTGTTCAAGAAAGATTTTCAAGTTTATTCGATGAAAAGAGGGATATTTTAATTCTGCTGAATACCTATGTGATATTTTGGAGAAGAAAGCATAATGGATGAAGCAGGGGTCATAGTAGAAGACCAAACAGAACTAGCTCCATGTATCAATTTCCCATTGCTACTGCAGGCAGCAAATTAGAATATGCTCACTGTTTAAACATTATTTTATTCATTTCTTATTCTGAAATCAATAGAACTCCCTAATCTACTGCACAAAGCTAAACTCAAGTTTTTGGCAGTCTCATACTTCTGAGGGATATTAGGAAACCAAGTCTTCTTGTATTTTTTATCTTTCAGAAACTGCTTAAATCATTTTACTTTGTGATTTTCGCCCATGTTCAAAGACACCATTCCATAAGCTATGTTCATAGACTTAGTAAAAAAGCAGAAAGTGAGCTTTGTATAAGTATTCATTACTCTTTGATTCTTGACAGCAGATGGAATGTAACCATTTGTCTCGAATTCCTGCCACCATCATTTCCACACTATGATGGGCTGTAGGTATGATGCCTCTATAAGTCAAAAATAACCCTAGTAGCCGGGCAGTGGTGGCACACGCCTTTAATCCTGGCACTCGGGAGGCAGAGGCAGGCGGATCTCTGAGAGTTCCAGGCCAGCCTGGTCTACAAGAGCTAGTTCCGGGATGGGCACCAAAGCTACAGAGAAACCCTGTCTCGAAAAACCAAAAAAATAAAATAAAAATAAAAAAAAATAACCCTAGTATATTTCTGTTGTTTTTTCCTGGAAATTTTATCAATTCAGCAAGAAAAATAATTAATGCATGCAATGTATAGAGTAAGTTGTATACTTTAAGTACACTTAATAATATTTACTTTGAAAGAAAAATCAAGTTGAGACTATTGTTATGAAAGGGATTAATAATAAATGTTACTAAAAGTTGATTTATTAAACATGGAAGACAAATGGTTAAGGTGAGAAAGAAATACAAGAACAAAAACAAATGTTCATGTGATAGAGTCCACTAGTTGAGTCTATTTTCTGTTAAGTTGGCAGTATTGATTAGGATGCGCATATATTTATATACATATGTATAAACATAGATAGTCAAAAACTGTAAAAAGTTATGATACATATACTTTCTTTCCCCTTAAGAGATGACACTATTGTTGACTCTAGTCTTAATGTCATATTTGTACTAAGCAAAAAACACATAGGTTCTTATAGACAATACAAAAAAGATGCCTGGGATAATTGGCCAGTAAGATTGGCTCAATTGGGAAGGTGCAGACCAACAGAATTCCCTATCATAAAATATAAAGGTGAGTGGGATTCTGAAGAACAAATCCTAAAGTTGTTTTCAGGCCCAAACTTCACACACACACACACACACACACACACACACACAGAGAGAGAGAGAGAGAGAGAGAGAGGTACAAAAAGACGTGTACATACATGAACACAGCATATAATCACACATATGTGTTCACACACACATGGCACAAACATACAATCATACACACTATGGGCAGTGTAGAAGATAGTTTAAAGGATGGATTTACCAGAGAGAATTGAAATGTAACACAGTTAAGATTGTGAGGCATTTACAAGAGGTAGAGCTAAAAGGATTTTTATGTATTAAGATTAAGAAACAAAAACTTGCATGTGGTAGGAAATGAGAGTTTGAAGGAAAGTGAAGAAAAAATTCCAAACTATGTTTTTAGTACCACTTAAGACTAATAATTTGTGATATTGATGGTCAAGCATAATTTGTGATTTAAGAGGCATATGAAAATTTTATTTACTATTTTCAAAGGTCCAGTAACAGTCAGTATATCAGTTAAATAATTTCACTTTTAAAAAAAAATAAAGTGAATTTTATCAAACTAAAATTTGTACTTTTTCTCATCATATAACAACAATATATTTGCTCAATTATGAGTCTAAATTTTATTCTAATAATTAATTCACATCACCACAAATGTGTTTATAGTTTAAAAAAAACCTCAAATGTATTTTAAAAATTTTGCTTAAGCTATTTTTTAAAAGTGACTTTCAAGCCCTAGGTCTTCTGAGTCTTACACCTAAAGTACAGACTGTCTTTATCAACCACCATTTTATAAATATACCATAAACTTTGTATTAACATTGACAAATACTAACATTATAGTTAGTTTATGCCATTATGATAAGTGTTAGACAAAAAGACAGACCCACATACAAATTAGAAATCAAAGATTTGTGTGTGATAAAAAGTTGCATATCATTAGTCTATCATATATATGTGTATGTGTTTTCCAACTAGCCAAAAATAGTACCTCATAATTATTATGTTTAAATTTTCTGCATAAATAAATATTTTATAACTTTAACATATGAAATAATTGTAAAAATACCTTACTTTAATTTTAATATTTTTATTGTAGGATTATTTACATAAGGGGAGTAATCAACTCATATGTTCACTAGAATAATTCATGACAAAGCTTAAATATTCATGTAAGAAACAATTCAAAATAACCAAAATGTTACTTGACAGATTTTATGGACTTGTGTGTGTGTTTCTTGAGTTTTTCTTTGTAATGTTTTTAAATTCTGATTTTGTTTATTTGCTTGTTTGCTTGCTTTCTAAAGAGAAAGAGAACAAATCTGGTTTGGATTTGTGTGGTTTGAGAGGTGGAGAGGCTATAGGATTTGGGGACATAAAACATACTCAAAATATCTTTTATTATATATTTTCCAATAAAAAGAATTTCTTATGTATAGTTTTTATATTTTTCAACAATTGAGTATTTATAGTAGGAAATTTTAATATCTAGATGTTTGCCTGTATGTTTTATCCATATGTTTCTACAATTGCGGTGGTGTTATCATGACTTTATAGTACTTATTTATCTTTTTAAAGAAAATTGATCATTCTCTCATACAGTACGTCCAGACCACAATTTCCCATCACTCTGCTCCTTATAGGTCCATATCCTAGATCCACTCCACCTCCATATCCTCTTCAGAAAAGTTCAAGCTTCCAAAAAAAACAACAAATAAGACAAAACAAGATACAAGAAAATGCAAAGGACCTCATATCGAGGGTGGACAAAATATAGGAGGAAAATAGACCCAAGAACAGACTAAAGAGTCAGAAATATGCCTGATCCCACTGGTAGAAGTCCCACATGTTGAAAGAGGAGCTGCCGGGCTGTGTTCCCAGCACCCGGCCGCCCACATGGCTTAGCTTACGCCCCAAATAATTACACAGAAACTGTATTCTTTTAAACACTGCCTGGCCCATTATTGGCTAGCTCTTCTTGGCTAACTCTCGCACCTGGACTAGCCCATTTCTTATAAGGTGTGTAGCACCCTAAGGTGTGCTTACCGGGGAGATTCTAGCCTACATCTCTCTGGAGTGGGAACATCATGGCAACTCCTCACTCAGCTTCTTTCTCCCAGAATCCTGTTCTGTTTACTCCACCCACCTAAGGGTTGGGCTATCAATGGGCCTAAGCAGTTTCTTTATTGATAAGAAATTACTCCCACATCACCCACAGAAACATCAAGCTAACATCTGTAACATATACTCAGATTCTGATGCAGCTCCATGCAGGCCTGGTGCTTGCCCCTTCAAATCTCTAGCTATGGTGAAACATTCATAACTCCTACATTGGTTTGGTATTGCTTTGTGTATCTGGTATCATTTTATTTTCCAAATGAAATGTAAGACATTTCACTATTTCTGTGAGAAGATTCATTGCTATTTGGATGAGGAGAGGTTATTTTCTATACCATTATAAATTGTAATGGACAATGAGCTGGGTAAGGGAAAGAAGAAAAATAGATTATATGTCTTTTTCTTGTAACTTTTCTTTTCAATAAATGAGCAAACTCAGGCTATTTCATGGTGATCAGTGGGAAAATACCATAGTTATTTTAATATTTGATATCACAGTTTGACTAAATTGTATAATATATACATGAAATGTACACATTGTCTGAGAAAACACACCTCTTACTTATAGTCTGTGCAATAAAGACTGAGAAAAGCAATAAAACATTCTGGAACATGTTAAAAATATTATGAAAAGTATTTGCTCTCAAATATTTATTTAAATACTACCTGGGATGTTTAAAACACTCCAAGTTTATAATTTTGTTTGAAATATGTAAGACAAGTGAGCAGAACAATGTCTTTCATAATCAGAACAATTAGACTGAAGTCTTTGCATAGCAAAATGTCTACTGAGCCTCATCCCATAAAACACTGCTAGAACCTTAAACATAGAAATCAACAGCGTTTTCTTTACTAAAACAGTGAGGGAAAGAAATATATAATAGAATCAATTATAAAACTTAATGTGTGGATATTTTAGAAATTGACATTTATATATGACTTTTAGTCATTTATATATGTCATATTTAGACATTTCCACAACTCATTCCCCAAATCTGGTTGGACCCCAACTTTCAACAGATCTCCTCCCTTTCATGTCTTGTTTTTGTGGCTAGCAGACTGAGTTTAACTAGAATTACATTTGAAATGTAGTATACTTGGCTAGAATTTAGAAAGAGGGGAAATAAAACAGTGGTTCAAGGTTGGAGAAAGAACATAATATAACCAATAAATAGTTGCTGAATCTTTAATTAACTTATTCCATCAATTTGAATACGGCAATATTTTGTTTTAAAATTTTCAATCAGCTTGAATTCTTATTCACTGTACTCACTTCAATTAGTGTGTGTGTGTGTGTGTGTGTGTGTGTGTGAACAGGATCCAAAGAAGACTGTAAGAGATTTCTGAGTGATTGCAAGAAAACTCCAAGAACCAAATACCCCAGTCTTCAAAACACATAATTGCTCTTGGTTTGTATTTTGTGCTTCTCCTGATACAGGAAATAGTGAGTTCACTTCAGCTGATGTTATTCAGATACTTATGTGGAAAAACACAGTTTTGACATGTGTGGTTTGTCTGCCACATTGCCACTTGTTCAACACTTGCAGCTTGCCCTTGTGATTTACACCTCATTCATGTGAATTCTGTTAACATTCAGAGTATAAATTGTCAGATCTCCTACCTAAGTTGGCTATTGCATGAGTCTTTATTCTGCCTCATTTATTGGTTTCATTCTCCAAGCCCCACTGCCTCTCGAACAGTGATATGTGGGAAATAACTTTATTTATAATTATTCTCTAGAATTACATAATGTTAACGATTAATAGCATGGATTCTTAAATCTTTCTCAATATCAAGTGATTTTCAAAATCATTCAAAGTATATTATTATAATATTCTAATTATTGTGTAATTTTGTAATTAATTTTGTAATTATTAGAATATTTTGTAATTATTAATTCTCTCAATTACATTAGCACTGCCATATTTTTATTTGACATGCAAATAATGGTGCTGAGCTAAACTTAGTTTAAGGGGATTCTATTTTCAATTATTCACTTCCATTAAATAGACACAACTTTCAATTTACTTCTAATGTCTATACTTTCCCACATTTATTTCTCCGTTCTTTGTTATTTTGTGTACAGTATTAACAGAGAAAGACCATGTATTTGATCTCATCTTTTTTTGTTAAATTTTTAAATAAAATATAGTATGTAAATTCACTATAGCTAACATTTTGACATTTTCAAGAAGTCAATCTCAATTAGCTCTAAAAGATATAGAAAAAGTCACTGAAGAGTGAAATCTAGTTTGTAGTAGCTCTTAAGTCAAGATGAGGATTCTCCTCATAATCATATGTTTTATCTTGATTCTTAATTTTTATTAGCTTTCATAATTTTTAAAATTAAAATTAAATTATTTATAATTTTTCCTATTGCTCTACTACATGGCAGTATTATCCTTACTGTCTCTAAATTTTTGGCCTGTACTTCTTTATTTGTATGAATATATGTGTGTGTATATATATTCTTTATTTATAACTATATATATAATTTATGCATATGCTCAGGGTATATAATTTTATTTGTTTTGAATATATATAAGATTTAATCACTGAGTACTAAATGTTGAATAACCGGTTGTGAAAGGTTCTTACCTGGGGAAGATCTTTTCCTCCAACCCCAGTATTACACTTTCTTTCCTTTCCTTTGTCTTAGTTTAAGACCTCAACAGATTTCTGTCTTTCCTGTTAGCATGTCCATTGTTATCATCTTTGTTTACTTCTTGTTCAGCTAGTCATGTTTTTGAGACTTATTTTTGTAGATTTTTGTGGCATGTCCAGTAAAGGAAATCTCATAGGAAATTCCATGGTGTCTGGCTTTAACAACCTTTGCACCTCCACACCAAGAGAAATCCCCCAGCCTTAGGTACAGGAATACAGTTATAGCCATATCAGTTAGCGATGCACACCATATAGTTACTGATATTTAAATTTTGATTCATTGTGGTTTTCTAGAAATGGTCTCTAGCTATTTCACACAGACAAATTTTAGTGAAGGGTGAGATCTGTACTTCTCTATGGGCAGAAAGATAAACATTTAGAGTGTACTTAGAAAATTTGTTGTTTTGGTAAATTGCAATTGTAGGTTCTCCAAAGTCTGTAATTTCATCAACCCTGGTAAGGTGATTTGAAAGCAAATGGTCCCCTGTAAAGAGTGGCACTGTAAGAAGGGGTGGCCTTGTTGGAGTGGGTGTGGCCTTGCTGAAGGAAGTGTGTCACTGTGGGGATGGCCTTTGAAGTCTCATATATGCTCAAGCTAGGTGCAGGCTGAAATTAAAGGTACTGTTGCTTGTGGATCAAATTACAGAACTCTCAGCTACCTCTCTCATGTCTGCCTGTATGCTGTCATGTTTCCCACCATGAAGGATATAGACTAAACCTCTGAAACTGTAAACCAGAAACAACTGAATGTTTCCCTTCATAGGAGTTGCTCTGACCATTGTGCCTCTTCATAGCAATAGGAACCCTAAATAAGTTACCTGGGTGGTTGGTTAGGATTCCAGTACCAGTTATGGTTTCTCTTTTGTTGAGTGTGCCTTCAGTCTTATTCAAGAGCTATTGGTTATTGGCAAAATATGGGTGTAACTCTTATACCTTTATGGTACTTTGTGTCATGTTGGTTATAGTTGTGGGTTAGGCCTGAGAGCTCGGTGAAACAATTGGCAGTTACCCAACTTTGGGAACCTCCATAGCATCTTATGGTACTAAGAAAACTAGTCCTCATGGAAGATACTTTCAGGCCAGATACAGCTTGAATGACTTCCTGTCCTGCAACAGCTCACAGGGCTGCCACATTGTAGTAATAGGAATGTATTCAAAGCAGCAAGGACTTTAGGAAAATTTCCTATCTATATAAAGGAAAGACTCATATACATGACTTGATCATATACTTTTTCTTTCCAGCTCTCATTCTCTAGTTTCAATTCTTTGCTCTAATTTCTCCTGCTCTAATTCTCTCATTCCTATTCTTTCCTGTTACAGTTCTCTAGCTCCTTATTCATAAAGCTTATATACACATTCAACAACAAACATTTCTATAAACAAGGTTATAAAAGCTATGTCTGAGGGTGGTGAGTAACCATGGCAACCCTGTCTTCAAGGTCCCTGGTATATAGGTTGTGACTGGAGGCAAGGGGCATAGTACCCAGTAAGACAAGATGCTAAGGAATTTGCCCACACTGTAGGTCTTTATCAGCCATACTACACAAGAAAAACTCATTTAGTAATATAGGTTGCTTTGGGCTAATAATCTTGGTCCACACATCTGTAATTCTGTCCTTGTGTGTATCTGCAAAGTTTTTAACTTATGATATCTTTACAGGGACAGTCTAGTTTGAAATTGTTTTGAAGTTTTAAATCAGCTAAATGTCCGTAGCTTGTCTTAGACTGGGGAGAAATTGTTTTCTTATGTTAGTCTTGATAAATAAACAAAACATGCTTCTAAGCATCTTATACTCCTTGTGGAACACTAGATCTGGTTATGAAGCATATCCTAGTATATTTTTTGCTCATAAAAAATTTTACAGAATAATAAGAAGTCATCTTCCTAACTATTCATAGATATATGTGTCAAGAAGATTGAGATGTAATATTGGGATTTCATGTATAGATTACATGAAAATGAGCAGTAATGGGGAAATTCCACAGATGTTTTTTGAAAATATGACTCTACAGACAGAAACAGCCAGTTTTCCAGAGTCTGCGGTCTTAGAAGCCTTGATTCTCTCTATCAGAGAATAACTCATCTGATGGGTTGATATCTGAATTATCAATTGCTGTTGGCTGTATTTTTGTCATGGCTTTCAGCAACTCATGACATTATCTAAAGCACATGCTTCTTTCAGACAAATTTTATGGGGTAGGAGAAACAAATAGCAACAACAATAGTCTATACTTGATGTGGGAGTGTCATATATGAATCTGTTGATTTCATTGGTTAAAATAAAGAAACTGCTTGGCCGGCCCTAATAGGTTAAAACATAGGTGGGAGGAGTAAACAGAATAGTATGCGGACAGGAAGAGGAAGTGAGCTCAGAATCATGCAGTTCCGCTCAGAGAAGCCAGCCTCCTCTATCACGGGCCGGAGGGGATCGATCGGCTCTCTGAGGCATGCTCGCGATGAAGCTCCGACCGACCCAAGATGGACGTAGGCTAGAATCTCCCCGGTAAGCGCACCTTGGGGTGCTAACACAGAATATTAGAAATGGGTTAGACCAGGTGCGAGAGTTAGCCCATAAGATGCTAGAGCTAGTGGGCCAAGCAGTGTTTAAATGAATACAGTTTGTGTGTTGCTATTTCGGGCCTAAGCTAGCCAGGCGACAGGGGTGCTGGGGGACGCAACCCGGCGCCCCCAATTTCAACAGATGGCTGCCCAACGTGTGGACAACTGAATCCACAGAAAGCCTGAGAAAACTTGGGAAAGAACAGAGTAAAGCATGTTTTCTTGGTAGCAGCAGTTTCTCAGTTCTACTCTGCTTGCTAGAGTCAAGCAACTGCTCTCATCTAAGAGAGGCTTCCTGACTCAGCTTTGGCTGCAAAGCCCTGCAGCTCTTTTAAGAGGTCCTGCAACGAAACACTTAAATGTTGTTGACAAAAAGCTAAACGCATGGTTTTCGGTTTTCAGCCATAGCAGGAAAAAAGCTGCGCTGTTTAAAAATGCCGGCTTTCTGGGTTGTCCTGCTAGGGCAAACTCTGACTCTTTTATGCAGGCGTTTCTTGTGGTTTGCAAGCACAGGCAACTGAAGCTCGCTTACTGGCAAGGACCTTGAAACACTGTAGAGTTGTGGCACTGAAGGCGGCTCTGGCCGGTACCTCAGCTACAAGGTTGGAATGGCAGAAAGTTAAGGAATGAGCTACATCTAGCTGACAAAGCCACCCCTTTAGTCCTACTGAGATTGCTTGGTAAATTAAAGATGTATGTGGTCAGAAAAACAGAGAGAGATACAGTAAAAAGAGATTCAAAGATAAAGAAAATTTTTAAATGATTTACAGTGTGTTAAAAATATATGCAAGCTAAAAGTAAGTTCTTAAGAGTAAAAAAAAATGAAAGAAAAAGAGAAGTTGGTTGTGATAGTACACGCCTTTAATCCCAACACTTGGGATGCAGAGAGAGATTCACCTCTGTGACTTCAAAGTGTGGTAGCACACGCCTTTAATCCCAGTGCCTAGAAGGCAGAGACAAACAGATCTCTGTGAATTCAAGGTGTAGTAGCATACACCTTTAATCCCAATGCCTGGGAGGCAAAGACAGGCGGATCTCTGAGAGTTCAAGAACAGCCTGGTCTACAGAGCTATTCCAGGTCAAAGATATATGCTCAAAAAGTTAAAAGTAAAAATAAATGAAATAGAGGTTAAAATAAAGTGCACAAAGATGGAAAATACACAGAGAATCTTGATACTGTATGCTATTATGCTCTGTTTGAATCATTTGAATGCTGAGGAAGGAGCAAAAGCTGCTAAAAGATATTTGATTATAAATGCTGCTAAACTAACCCAACATAGATATTGTGAAAATGCCTTGACTTTGAAATTTGGATCTAAGGATATGATACTTTGGAAAGGAGTTTCTTGTTTTGTTTTCACAGAGGATGAGACCCTGTTCATTTCTTCTATTCCGATATGGTATGATGGACCACGTCCTCCTGAAGGGTTGCGGTGAACGCCTTCAGAAAATTGCTTCGCTCAACTGCCAACTGAGATGAAACTAGCACACAGGTTATACCATGAAAGACCTAATTAACGACGCCCCCATTCAGCAGGAAGCAGTTTGGAGATAACTGCGCCCATGTTCCCAAATATGGTTTATAATTGTTCTTTTACATTTAAAGGGGGAAATGGTATAGGTATGAATAATTTACATTGATATGGATTTTGCTTTAGTGATTTAAATTTAAGGTCAATTTTGTTATATGTACATGTATTTCTGATCCTGATTAAGGTATTGTGATTGTGTAGTTCATTTAAAAATGTAATGTATATAGGTTGTTAATGGATAATCATCGATAATGGTCAAGCTTGTAGTTATGTTAGTTAGATTTTCTAGATATATAGAGATATATTTTAGTTAGATAGGCATTCTTCATATCTTTCAAAGACTACAAAATAGGACATTTAATGTTTTAATAACTTAGGGCTTTTCATGACAATGAGACACATCTGCTCCTGGCAGCACCAATCTACTTCAAGAAAAAGATGGGCATCGAAGAGAATCCTTATGGAGTTTGATAGCCATTGGGCAAGAAATTGTTCTTGCTTGGACTATTGCATAAACTGGACAGAGAGAACCTGCAGAGAGAGGACTACTGAACTTGCCTAAAGGTGAGATGATCTTTCGGGGTTCCTGATTCATGAAAGAGTCTGCAAGACATTCTTCAGGACAAGCAGATAGTGACTGCCTTTTGAAATTTCCTGCTTTGTGGAATGTCTGCTGAAAACTATGGGCCTGTAGGCCGAAGATGGATGCTCCAACGGTACAGAGGAACTTTGGGTGACTGTCCAGGCAGCGAGATGTCTCTGTCATTTCTAGAGTCTGAAACTTGCTTTTTTCTTGTTTGCTTAGATAATATTGTATCTTTCTGGAGTCTTTGATGGAGTTAAAAATAGTTAGTTATAGTTATACTTTTCTTTCCTTAGTTGTGATAAAGATTATTGTAATTTTTACTTGATAACTTTTATGTAATTTTGCTATGTTAAAGTTAAAGCCTTTCCTTTTTGTTTAAACAGAAAAAGGGGAAGTGATGTGGGAGTGTCATATATCAATCTGTTGATTTCATTGGTTAAAATAAAGAAACTGCTTGGCCGGCCCTAATAGGTTAAAACATAGGTGGGAGGAGTAAACAGAATAGTATACAGATAGGAAGAGGAAGTGAGGTCAGAGAATTCATGCAGCTCTGCTCAGAGATGTCAGGATCCTGTCTAGCGGGCAGACAGGATGGCTCTGCTCTCTGAGGCACTCGTGATGAAGCTCCGACCAAGATGGACGTAGCCTAGAATCTCCTCGGTAAGCACACCTTGGGGTGCTAACACAGAATATTAGAAATGGGTTAGACCAGGTGCGAGAGTTAGCCCATAAGATGCTAGAGCTAGTGGGCCAAGCAGTGTTTAAATGAATACAGTTTGTGTGTTGTTATTTCGGGCATAAGCTAGCCAGGCGACAGGGGTGCTGGGGGGACGCAAACCCGGCGCCCCAATTTCAACA
>CAWTZC010001482.1:0-58638 GCA_963919715.1 Microtus obscurus
ATCCCTGTGTCTCAATAAAATACACATACACACACACAGGCACACACACAGGTACACACATAGAGGCCGGGACATGGAAATATACAATGAGATAAATCTATTTTTAAGTAAATAAATTTTAACTGTGTTTTCTGTTGCTATATTTACTATGAACACCCGGAAACTTTGTAAAATGTAGAAGTGTATTTAGTTCCTGATGCTATAGGCTGTGATGTCCAAGGGTGGAATTTGGTCTCTGGGAATGGTCTGGTATCACATCCCCTCTGAGAACACTACACTCTGAGACAGTTCAAGCCTTGTAGCTCAGGTCCATCTCTCTTCCCACAGAGATGTTAAAGCCAGCATTTGGCATCCAAACCACCACAGCCCACTGCCACCAGAAACTGGGGATAAATTTCTAACATGTGAACTTGTTAGGAAGACATCCACATCACCAAGCCTCTGCCTCTGTTGGGATCTTTTACATCATGCATGCCTTCAAATCCAACCCATCTTCCCCACCATCAAAATAAAGCAAAATTGAAGAAAAAAGGAAGGAAATAGGAAAATCCAGTCCTGGGAGCTCTTGTGTGACACAGTGAGCCGTAACCCCTTTATCCATACAATGTTCCAAGCATGTGTTTATTGCAAGGAATTGCTAGTCTAGTTCAAGGTCCCAGGTCTCTGCTTCACCATTGACACTGGACCATCATCCTGTTGTTGCGTCCTAGAAATCCTGAAGCCCTGGGTCTGCAGGAACACCCAGTCACTCTCCTGTGCTCCAGAAGGTCACAGATGGGATGAATGTTCGGGCGGGCCAACACATCCCTGGTTCTGGGCCTGTGTAATTGCAGGGTTGGTCAGCCTGACAGCTCTTCCTCGTCTTCACCACCAGAGGGAGCGCTCCAGCATTGCCCTTGCTATTTCACCCCTTGCAGCAATGAGCAAGGAGTGGGGCCAGTTCTCCTGGTTTGAAGTCCTCAGGGTCAGTTCACCTACACCTGCATCTTCAGGTCCAGTTCTGCTGTGTTGCCCAGGTGAGGTGTATAGGGGCTACTCTCCCAAGTACTGCAACTGATGAGGGACATGGCATTTCTCACTATTCTGACCTCGGGGCAGGCTCTTCCACCTCAGTCAGGAGTTGATGGTGTGAGGTGGGGCATTTTCCTGCCACCCATGCCTCCAATGAAGATGATTAATGGGGCGGGGGGGCGTTCTCCCATACACACATCAGGGCTGGCTCACCCACACCTCAGCCAGTAGGAATGATGGATTCTTATTCCTCTGGAATCGTAAGTAAATTTAATTTTCTTCAATGATTTTTTTTTTGTTTAGGATAATTCTTAGAGCAACATATCTATGAATCTGTGCCTCTCAGAACACACTCCTGTCTCACACTAGGCTCACAGACCTTGGCACAAGTGCATCCATGATGGAAGCTCCATTCAGGCCATAACAACTCACCACATTGCTGGCCTCACCTACCAAATCAAAAACAAGTAACTAATCCATCAGAGTCCATAGTTCTGGGAAATTCTCTAAATGTATTGACCTTGCTTTCTGGTTTCTCTGTTTCTGTCTCTAGCTAACAGTTCTTGCTAAATAGCTGAAGAATGTTGACCCAGAACCTGGTATTTGTACTGACCCTGAGGATGGCTTGGAGCTTCAATGGGATCCCCAAAACCAAGTGCAGTCACAGGCTAGCTAACAAAGACCTGTTTTCTTCATCTTTGGATTTTATTTTTTTATGAGACAGGTTCTTCCTATCATGAAAGGGTCTCACTATACATCTCTGAAACTCACTATAAAGAGCAGGTTGGTCACAAGCTTACTGAGATCCACCTGGTCTGCCTTCCAAGTGCTGATATACATAGATCTAATCTACATGGGTAGTAGAAAAAGACAAGATCTTCTGAGTACATTGGGAGCATGGGACCCTTGGGAGAGGGTTGAAGGAGAAGGGAGAGACAGGGAGGGAACAGAGGAAAATGTGAGTTCAATAACAATCAATTTAAAAAAAGAGAATGCAACAACCCACCCTTCTTTTATAAAGGCTTTCTCTTAGCTTAAACCTGCATCTGGTGGTCTTCTCTGGTGGGCACTCCACAACATTCCTTCAGCAATGCATGCGTGCAGGAGAGCACCTTAGTGGAGGGCATTGTGCAGTGCCTGGAGAACAGAAGCATGGATCCATTGATGCTCAGTTTCCTAGACTGTGAATCCCACTGGGATTGTGAGTCAACATAAATGGGCCCCTTGCATCCTGCCCTTTCCTTTAGTCATGAGCTCTTCTTTTACATGAGATTCAATGTCTCCCACAGTATCAATTTAGGGCATAGCTGAAGTCTCTGTAGGTTTAAAAACCCAAGAAAAAAAAGTGCCCCATTGCCTCAGGACCACACTGTTTCCAAATCTATGTAGCTGAATTTTATAATCTGTGATGGGAAATCAGGGTCAAGGCCTTTCCTGGACAGGCTCTCTGGTGTTTTGTAACAGAAATTTCCCTTCAGAATAAGCATGACAGGACACCATAGGGACAATGTCCAGGTTTTTGCTGCCTGAAGCTGGAGCGTTGTGACCCATGACCTTCTTTCAAACTAAGCCACCCATCCTAGAATTTCTGTGAGCCACCTTTCATCTTTTCCAGGAAGCAGTACACTCATAGGGTTCTGAAATAGAGAGCTGGAGTAGTCATAGTGGCTGAGGGCTGCTTTGTCCTGGGTGCTGGTCCTTGAATCAATCCTGCAGGCCCTTGTAGTCTTACTGTAGACCGACAGGCTCTTTGAGAGAAATGGACTTGGACATAGATTGTTTCTTCTCCTGTGCAACAGCGTCTGTCCTTGGATGGGTCATGATCATGACAGAAGGAATGAGTTGAGTGTGACTGTCTCACACATAAATCCCATTCCTTAGGGTGAAACTTGAACACACTGTCCTGTATTCAAGGATCACTGAGGGCAGAGGTAGCCTACAAGCACTTCTGAATGACTTTTTGGGTGCTTTATATGATTTTATGTTACTCAGAACCTCAATTGTGTGAAGCAAACACTATACCCCTGATGATGTCTCTGGCACAACACCCACATCTGCATGCTGGATATCATCTTTGAAAAAAATTCTTTCTCATAAACACTTATTATTAGGGATAATTCAAAATGTATGCTAACTCCAAGTCTATCTCTGCTAGCCAACATTTCTCTTATGTTCAGACCTTGACACCTTCACACTTTTCCAATCAGCTTTGAAGTGTAGACTGGGCACTGTTCAGGAAAACCAACAAGGCATCCTCATGGTTTCAATTTATAGTCTATTTCATCTTTGGGAAGGATGTCATCTGAGTATCAACCATCCCTTATATGGCTTCTATTGTATTTTTAATCATACATTGCATGTGGAATTATTTAGAACCATCATTTAGGTCATTCCATGTGTACAATTCGCAAATATGTATACAGACTTACTAGAGCTGTGTGGGCTGGGTTTTCTTTTCTTTGTTTCGAAAGAAAGAAAGAAAGAAAGAAAGAAAGAAAGAAAGAAAGAAAGAAAGAAAGAAAGAAAGAAGGAAGGAAAGTAAGACTTCCTAGAATCCAATGAAAATGAAGACACAATGTACCCAAACCTGTGGGACAATATGAAAACAGTGCTAAGAGGAAAGTTCATTGCACTAAGTGCCTACGTAAAGAAAGTGGAGAAAGTCTCCATTACCGATTTAACAGTACACCTTAAAACTCTAGAACAAAAAGAAGGAGATGCACCCAGGGGGAGTAGATGACAGGAAATAATCAGACTTAGGGCTAAAACCAATACAATAGAAACAAAGGAAACAATACAAAGAATCAATAAAACAGAGATTTGAAAAAATAAGACAGAAAACCCCTTCTTCAAACTGTGCAAAAGGCAGGGAGAGAAACTCCAAATTGAAAAATTCAAAAATGAAAATGGGACATAAAAATGAAAACTGAGAATTCAGTAAATTCAGAGCATCCTTAGGTCATACTACAAAACCTGTACTTCACAAAATTGCAATTTGTAAATGAAATGGACAATTTTCTAGGTAGATACCATATACCAAAATTAAATCATACCAGGTAAATAATTTAAATAGATCTGTAAACTGCAAGGAAATAGAAGCTGTAATCAAAAGCCTCCCAACCAAAAACTGCCCATAGACAGATGGTTTTAGTGTAGAATTCAATCCAAACTTCCAAGAGGAGCTTATGCTACTCAAAGTGTTCTACATAACGGAAACAGAAGGAACATTGCCAAAATCTTTTTATGAGGCTTCAGTTACCCTGATACCAAAACCACACTAAGATTCATCAAAGAAAGAGAATTATAGACCAATCTCACTCGTGAACATAGATGCAAAAGAACTCAAAACATACTGGCAAATCAAATCCAAGAACATATAAAAAAGATCATCCACCATTATCAAGTCAGCTTCATCCCAGAGATGCAGGGATGGTTAAACATATAAAAATATATCAGTGTGATCCATCATATAAATAAACTGAAAGAAAAAAATCATATGATCATTGATGCTGAAAAGCATTTGATAAAATTTAATACTCCTTCATAATAAGGGTCTTGGAGAGATCAGGGGTACAAGGAACATATCTAAAATAATAAAAGCAATATACAGAAAGGCAACAGCCATCAAATTAAATGGAGAGAAACTAAAAGCAATTCCACTAAAGTCAGGACAAGGCTGTCAACTCTCTTCATATCTCTTCAAGATAGATTTTGAAGTTCTGGCTATAGCAATAAGACAAGAAAAGGAGATCAAAGGGATTAAAATTGGAAAGGAAGAAGTCAAACATTTGTATTTGCAGATGATATGATAGTATAGGTAACTGACCCCCAAAACTCTACCAGGGAACTCCTAAAGCTGATAAATAACTTTAGTAATGCAGCAGGATACAAGAATAACTCAAAAAAAATCAGTAACCCTCCTATACACAAATAATAAAGAAGCTGAGAGGGAAATCAGAGAAAGATCATCTTTCCCAACAGCCACAAATCACATAAAATATCTTGGAGGTTACACTAACCAAAGAGTGAAAGACCTATTCGACAATAAATTTAAGTCTTTGAAAAGATATTGAAAAAGATACCAGAAAATGGAAAGATCTCCCATGCTCTTCCATAGGTAGGAACAAAATAATAAAAATGGCAATTCTACAAAAAGCAATCTATAGATTCAATGCAAGCACCATCAAAATCCCCACAAAATTTATCATAGACCTTGAAATGACAATAATCAATTTCATATGGAAAAAAGACAACAATAAAACCCCAGGATAGCCAAAACAATCCTGTACAATAAAGGAACTTCCAGAGGTGTCACCATCCCTGATATCAAACTCTACTACAAAGCTATCATAAGGAAAACAGCATGGTATTGGCATGAAGACAGAGAGGTTGACCAATGGTATCAAATTGAAGATATTGATCCATACACCTATGAACAGGTAATTATGGCAAAAAAGCTAAAATTATACAATGGAAAAAGAAAGTATCTTCAAGAAATGTTGCTGCCATAACTGGATGTCAACATGTAGAAGAATAAAAATAGATCCATATCTATCACCATGCACAAAACTCAAGTCCAAGTGCATCAAAACCCTTAATATAAATCCGACCACACTGAATTGAAAGAAGAGAAAGTAAGAAGTAGCCTTCAATGCCTTGGAATAGGAGACCACTTCCTAAATATAACCCCTGTAGCACAGTCATTGAGATCAATAATCAATAAATGGAACCCTCTGAAACTGAGAGGTTTATGTAAAGGAAAGGACACAGTTAACAGGACAAAAAGGCAGCATAATGAATGGGAGAAGATCTTCACCAACCCCACATCAGATAAAGGGTTGACCTCAAAAACATATAAAGAACTCGAGAAATTAGACATCACAATTCTAAATAACCCAATGAAAAAATGGGGTACAGAAGTAAACAGACATTCTCAACAGATAAATCTCAAATGCCCAAAAGACATTAAAGAAATGGTCAAAATCCTTACCCATTAGGGAAATGCAAATCAAAACAACTCTGAGATAGCATCTGACACCTGTCAGAATGGCTAAGATCAAAAACCAATGATCAGCCTGGCGATGGTGGCGCACGCCTTTAATCCCAGCACTCGGGAGGCAGAGGCAGGCGGATCTCTGTGAGTTCGAGACCAGCCTGGTCTACAGAGCTAGTTCCAGGACAGGCTCCAAAGCCACAGAGAAACCCTGTCTCAAAAAAAAAAAAACAAAAAAAAAACAAAAACAAAAAAAAAACCAATGATCACTTATGCTGGAGAGGATGTGGAGTAAGAGGAACACACATCCACTACTGGTGGGAATGCAAACATGCACAACCATTCTGGAAATCAGTAAGATGGTTTCTCAGAAAATTGAGAATCTAACTTCCTCAGGATCCTGCAATATGGCTCTTAGGCATATACCCAAAAATGCTCAATCATGCTTCGAGGACATTTGTTCAACTATGTTCATAGTAGCATTATTTGTAAAGCCAGAACATGGGAACAACCGATGCTCCTCAACCGAAGAATGGATAAAGAAATGTGGCACATTTAAACATTAGAATACTAGTCAGCAGTAAAAAAAAAAAACAATGACATCTTGAAATTTGCATCCAAATGAATGGAAGTAGAAAACACTATCCTGAGTGAGGTTACCCACATCCAAAAAGATGAATATGGTATGTACTCAATCTTAAGTGGATACTAGGTATAAACAAAGAATAATGAACTTATAATTCATGTATCTAGAGAAGCTAAGTAATAAGGTGAACCCTAAGAAAAGCATACATAGATCCTCCTGGAAAGTCAAAATAGACAAGATCATCTGACAAAATTGGGAGCATGAGGATGGGGAGAGAAGGCAGGTTGGAGGGGGAAGAGGAGGGGAGAAGAGGAGGGGGAGGAGAACTATAGGGAATGAGATAGTTGAGATAAAGAAAGACCGAGATGAGAGCAAGGAAAGAGATGTCTTCATTGAGGGAGCCACTATGGGTCTAGCAAGAAACCTGGATCTAGAGAAATTCCCAGGAATCCACAAGGATGACCACAGCTATGCCCCTAGGCAGTAGACAAGATTGGACCTGAACTGGTTTTGCCCTGTAGTCAAACTGATGAATATCTTAAATATCACCATAGAACTTTCATTCAGTAACTGATGGAAACAGAGGCAGAGATCAGCATCAGAATACTGGACTGAGTTCCCAAAGTCCAGTTGAAGAGTAGGAGGAATGAGAATATAAGCAGAGAGGTCAAGACCATGATGGGTACACCCACTGAATTAGTCTACCTGAGTTAATGGAAGCTCACCTACTCCAGCAAGACTGGAAAGGAACAGCATCAGACTAAACTAGTCTCTCTGAATGTGGTTGACAGTTGAATGGCTGGGACAGACTGAGGGGCAGTTTCACCAGATTTTATCCCTACTACATGTACTGGCTTTTGGGGACCTATTATTTTTAGATGGATACCTTGCTCAGCCTATATAGAGTAGGTAGGGCCTTGGAACTTCCCCAAAGCAATGTGACTTACCCTTTCTGAAGAGTGGATGGAGGTGGGGTGAGGGGTATGTGGAGAGAATGGGAGGAAGGGAGGGAGGGAGGGAGAGTGGGAACTTGGATTGGTATGTGTAATGAAAAAGATAGTTTGTTTTCTATCTTTTTATAAAGATATATAAAAAATAAATTTATAAAAAAATAAATTAAAAAATTTAAAACATTAAAAAAAGCATGTTTTTCATGATTAATTATGTCATGTATCACAAGTGAAAAACATAACATCACAAGAACCAAGGTCCATTCATGCTCAAATAACTGGTTATAGATTAACCATGTAGGCAAACAAGACGTTCTTCCCAGTCAGGTCTTTACTGACAGGCTGCATTTCGCAGTTACAAAGAAAGTACCAAATACTTTATTGCTTATCTTGAAAGATAATCTTTTAGGACTCTTAAAGGGATCACAAACGTAAATTTTTTTATTTTCAAAAAATTATCTTTTATCATTTTACATACCAAAACCATTCCCCACTCTCTCCCTTTAACCTGCTCCCTCCCTCTCCTCCCACACCTTTTATCTCTCACCATCCACTCCTCAGAAGGAGTAAGACTTCCCATTCTAGCACATTGCTTCGAGACAGGACCCTACACCTATGTCTAGGCTGAGCAAGGTATCCTGCCAGAGAGAATGGTTTCCAAAAAGTTAGAACAAACAGGAGGGATAAATCCTCACTGCCAGTGACCCTACAATCTGCCCTGGACTGGTAAGTTTTAAATTTCAAATTTTCATAACCTAGAATTACCACAGTTTACTTATGTATTCTACACTGGTCACCCCGCCATGTGTTCTCCTCAAACTCTGAGACAAAATACAGCCCAGTTCCCTAAGTTGCTTGTCAGGGATTTCATCACCAGCATGAGAAAGGTAGTTAATACACACGATTGGTTGTATTTTTCTTAGTGGCCATGGTTAAAATGCATTCTCCATCTCTTCTCGTGGCACAATCTGTCCCTGGATCTTACCTGTATGATGTCAATGTCACCTCTTGGTTCTCTTACGTGACAGGTCCACTCCTATATTGTGTAGCACACTCAGATCTATATGACACACAGCCAAGACTAATAATCTCTCAACCCAAAATAATCCTTGGAGCAGTGCCCTGCTTATGAACACCATGGAAGACATCCCAGGGACATACACTCGCCTCCATGGACATTTCAAAGGATTAAGCTGTCAAGGGGTGAGATGTGGAAATCCATAGAAAGTTGGCATTTTCCCACTTCTCCAATGACCCCAGGCTGACCTTTGTAACTTTCCTTTCTTTATAGGGACTTGGGACTTGTGGAGAGCCTATCGGGACAATGTAGAAGCCAATTACCCAAACTCAGACAGATACTTTTCTGCTCGGGGAAATTTTGAGGCTCAACAGAGGGGAGCTGGAGGCATCTGGGCTGTTAAATAATCAGGTAATGGTCCTGCTGCTTCATGCCTCTCATTGTTCCTACCTGTGGCCTCTCCCACTGTCTGTGCTTGCAGGGTCTGGGTGGTCTGGAGAGCAAGAAAAGGAGGGAACGGATAGGGAGTGGGGATGGATAACACCCACAACGAAACAGTGAACACCAACATGCGGTCTCAAATCCATCTTGTCACAGGGTGTGAAAAGGACGAGTAGGCTGAGGCCCTTCCCCAAGGGACTGAGATTTCCTCTTTCCTGTGGCTAAGTTTTTACCCCTCCAGTATTTTCTGGGTAATAGGTGAGGAGGAGGGACCATTGAGCTGGGGCTGTCTCACTCTGGCATTCATATCCTGTCTCCCTTCCTTGGATTTCAGCACCAGCAAGAAATACTTTCAAGGCCTCCTAAACCGGTATTATTTTGGAATGAGAAACCATGGACTAGAAAGTCCAGTGAATACCCAGAAAAATGAGCAATGGGACCAAAGTACCAGAACCCTAATTCCTTTAGACAACATAGTCTGCCTAAGAAGTTCTGAGCCTGCTACACAGTCTGCACTGAGGGCATAAGGCTGTAAACCACATCCCACTCCCCTTGATAGAATGTCTTTGGCCTTAGTAACCACAAGAACCATAGAGAAGCTAGAAATGGCCAACAAATACTTTGCGGGTGGAATTTGTTGATGGAAATTGGGAACTCTCAGAAATATTTTCTGCAAAGAGTTTCTATGTATCGTTACATAGAAGATGAGTAGAGGAAGAGCTATGACTGGGCACCAGCCTAAAGCCATGTAGGCCCCTCACACAGCCCCAGCCAATCTGCTCCAGCCATTAGCCCTATCAGCTTCTCTGTCAAGCAGACCTTTGCTAGCGAGCAAAGCATTGCCAACCTTGTCAGGTTCCTCGGCAAGCAGAGTTTGCTCTCAATGTGCTCTGGTCACTGACCACCATTTTTCTCCTTGATATAGATGAGATGTGTGTCCCAACCCCCAACATCTTCTGGTCATACCCGGGCCTCTCTGTTTTTGTCATGGTTGTTCCCAGGCTTTTCTATGTAGTGACTTATCAGTCACGTGTTGTGCATGGTCTGACTCCAGACATTGTTATCTGTGACCTCTTTTCATATAGAGAACAATGCTTATAGAAAACGTCCCCCTACTCTTAGGAGTCCTAACCTAGATATGCCACAGGGGACTAGGAATAGAGCTCAGCTGACAAAATGGACTCCACATAGCATGCACGAATCCCTAGAGGGATCCCTAGAATGGTATAAACCTGGTGATGGTACACACATCATCCAAGCACTGGGGAGTTGGATGCTGACAGACACAAAATTCAAAGCCAGCCCTGGTTGTATAGTGAGTTGAGGCCAGTCTGGGATAAGTGAGACCCTGTGTCACAATAAGACACACAAAGGCCTTCACACATGCACACACACACACAGATACACACGTGTGCATTTCTCAGCTAACCAGTGTTAGTCTATTTTTCCTAAGAAATGCCTATATGTCACAATTCCTTAATTTTATTCTCTCTGTATTTTGATCTAAGCAAATTCTACTTCCTTTCTAGAAGGGAAGTGAGACACAGCAGAACTGAGCAAGAATGAGCATATTAATTTATGCACAATGCAAAGGCATTCTTCCAGTGAATGTCAGCATAGTTTGTAGGAACAAAAGTGCTCAGAAGAAGAGGGTGATACTGGTCTTAAGGGAATAGCTGCTATGCCAAAGCCAGCCTCCTGGGTAGAATACTAACTCCAAAGGAGCAGAAACATCAGGTGCACAAGAAAAAAGAAGAGAAGAGGATGGATGGAGCTTGTGGGATAGAGGACCAGGGACCTGGGGGTTCAGTTGTTTCTGACATTGTTACAGATTGCTACTTTTAACATTCAGTACACTTTATTACGCTGGCCTACCTGCCTACAGAGAATATATATTTATAGAACATCCACAAACAAAAATGTCTGTATTGCTGTATGCCATCTTTATACCCACATCAGCTGTTTTACCTCTTTCAAGAGTGGATGCTCTACAAACATGAGCTGAAAGATGACAATGAAATCATCTGTTTTCTAAAGCCATGAAAAAAAAAAACAACTTCAATTCGCAATCTCAGAGAACATAGAAAACAAAGAGGACCCTAAGAGAGATATACATGGATTTAATCTACATTGGAAGTAGAAAAAGACAAAATCTCATGAGTAAACTGGGAGCATGGTGACCATGGGAGAGAGAAGAAGGAGAGAGAAGAGGAAGGGAGGGGAGAGGAGTAAAGTGTATAGCTCAATAAAAGCAGTAAAACCAAAACAAAAACCAAAAACAAATCATCTGTATTCTCCAGAAGTCAAGAAATCTGGAGCAGTGTCTAGAAGCTGTACAATGTATGAATGTTTTATTCCAATTTTAGTTGACAGAATATGGTTGTGAGTCAATTTGAGATGACTTTGTAATTCGACACCAAACTCCATGCTCAAATCCTAGCAATTGAGAAAGTCTTACTGTGGCGTAGAGCATGTTGGATTTTTCTGCAATGCTTTGCAACTCTCTTAGAAATGAAAATGCTGCAGTATAAGTAGATGATGAAAAGCCATAATGGAACTTAATGCATATTTTGATATCAAATGGGGTGGCGTATTCCTGTAAAGAAAGCACACAGAAGTAGAAACAGGGGTATCACTGCAAGTTTGAGGCCAGCCAGGGCTACATATCTATATAGCAGTTATGTTTCTGTCTCTCTGCCTCTGCCTCCTCTGCCTCTGTCTCTGCCTCCCTCTCTCTCTCTCTCTCTCTCTGCTCCCTGCCCACACCCACAAATGTACTGTTTTCTAACAGGGAAGGATATCAGAAACATACCGTGTAGAGGTGGGACATGGTATTTCTTTACAGTGTGAAAAACCAAAGCCTGAAAGATGCACACTTACGTACACACTGCCAGGAAGAACATGGTTCCAATTCGACTAGGGCAATGGTCTCTTATCATTCAGATCCTGTATATTATACTCAATCAAAATGCATCTTATTAAGATGATTGTTTTTTCTTAATTGTTTTTGAGTATTTTCAAAAAAGAATGACTGTATGTGTGCCTCTCTCTCTCTCTGTCTCTCTCTCTGTGTGTGTGTGTGTGTGTGTGTGTGTGTGTGAAAGCATGCCTGAGAAGCAGCCTGAAATGTATTCTCTTTTCCTTCACTGTTTATTATTTCTTTGAGAATTTCCAATAATTTACTTTATCCTATCATTCCACCCTGACTGACCTTTTCTCAATTGACAAAAGCTAGAATTACCTGGGAATTGGAACCTCAATAGAGAATTGAGTCTCTCTCTCTCTCTCTCTCTCTCTCTCTCTCTCTCTCTCTCTCTCTCTCTCTCCCTCTCTCTCTCTCTCTCAAAGCAAATTCTCATGTAATCTTGGTTGGTTTAGGACTGACTAGACTAGTTTGTCCTCAAACTCACAAATATTCTCCTGAGTGCTGGAATTCAAGGTGTGGGTCACTTTTCCTTGCATTGTAGGGCATTCTCTTGATTAATAACTGGTGTGGAATGTCATAGGCCCATGGGACAGTGTTGCCCATAGGCAGGTGATACTGGGTCCTTTAAGAAAGTGGGCTCTAATCTAGGATAAAGATTCTCAAACATGGTGCCCAGTCTTGCCTGACTTGCTTCATCCTTCACTGCTTCACCAAAGTCCTCCTCACCCACCATACTGCCCCGGGGTTTACAGTCCAACAAAAAGCTCTTCACTTCCATTCTCCTCGCCTATTATTCCTTCTTCCTGACAAGGATTCACCATCTTCTAGCTTGCACGGTTTGTCTACATCATCTCATCTCTTCAATGAAATATTCACATCCCTCCTCATGTAACAAACAATATCAGGCAACAAAGAAGCCAACCCTGAGCTATTTCTTTCTGGGTGAATACTGTCCCCAGGCTTCCAGTCCAGGGTCCCAGAGAACAGAGGAACAAATGCGATGCTCCCATCATACCAACCGTGTTGTAGCTGTACCCTTCCCTTCTCCAAGGAAGCCAACACATTTTTTTTTCTTTTGAACAGAGGGGTGAGGATACAAAATGAATTGTAGCCCCCAATGACCCGAATAGACTTTTCTCATAAGATAAAATCACATAGCAAAATCTGTAGGAGCCCGCTGCTACAAAGTCAGCTAGGGTTCCTGGATTGGGGGACGCTAAGGCTAAGGAAATATCAGATGAAAGGAACTGAGAGAAACACAGGATAGAATCAGGAGGTCTGTTAGATCATGCCCAAACCGCCAAACAGCCCAGAGTTTATTTCAGTCAACCTTATAAGCAAAGGCAGAAAATTGCACAGCACAGACAGTCAGTATCTAAGCACAAGATCATTGTGGTCCTTGAGTGATCAGCCTCCTCTCTAACAGCGCTTGCTGCTCAGAAACAGCCTTACTTTCTATCCTGATGTTCCTGAGGTTTGGCGTCGGCCGTATTCTTTCTACTAGAGAGGCAAAATGCTCTTTCCCACGGGCTAAATCAGGAGTCTCTCACAGTTCTCAATATTATTGGAAAAAGCAGAGCAGGCAAGCTTTAACTCGAATGACTCATGAGTCAGAATCGACTCCAGGTGGAAACTGAGTCATATGTGAACTACCACAAACACCTAGTGCTGCTTCTCCATCTCCAACAGCTGTTTCCTGATGTTTTCTCCCAGCATTCCTGTTCTGTGCTTTGCCACTTTCTGCCTGAAGCCCTGTAGCAAAATTAACAACCTGTGGGCCCTGTTCATGCCTGCTTATGGTGTCTTAGTTCTTCATGACTTTGAAGCAAATTCCTGTACTATTGTTTTGTGTTCCTGGCTTATCACAGTGTCTAAATTAATCTGCTTTATTATCTTTCTTACTGACTGCTCACGAATAAGCACACTTGAGTCTGGAGAAGTCCTTTCCCAGTGTTGAGTTCACCCCTGTGGATGCCAAAAGTCAATTTCTTCTGTTCTTTCTCCTATTTAACAGACTTAGCTTAATTTTGAAGTATAGTTTGAAAGGACATAATCTCAGGCTTTGGATTTGCCATGCACCCCCATGATTATTATATATTCAGTTTTCCAGTATTAATGTTCCTTCCTTAGACACTGGCTCTGCATGATTTGATGGAAAGTGCTTACCTTGATTATTCCCGGTCAGGATGAGGAAGACTCTGGAAGCTCCACATGCCGCATTCCTGAGCATAGGTAGATTGCACAATCTGGGGAAAGCCGAACTGTGTCAAGAGAAATCTTTGTGTTCTGAAACTTAAATTATGGCCAAGTGGGATTATGCAAGATCAAAAAGGGGATTTCTCCACTAGCCAACTGACCGTATATATAGATAGCCCCAGCCACATCTCCTCAGCGAGTAGCACTAGCCGCTTGCCCAAAGTCTCAGCAGGAACTGACAGCCCCAGGTGAGTTGTCAGAACTTTCCAGCATTTGCTCTTTGCAGACTCTGTTCCACCAGCATTCACTGGCTGTGTTTTCATGCTCGGTCTCTCTCCTGAATCTACTAGATGCATTAGAATTCACAGGAGGCAGTGCTGTTGCCATAGGGATTTGTTGTCTGCTTCGGTGTGAATTCAGGGAAGGGTGGGGTCAGTCTTCTACAGATAGACTGCAGAGACCTATGGTGGCTGTAAAACCACCACATCCCACTCCGGAAGATTCCTATAGAATTGGGTTAAGGCTGGCAAGATCTGAATGCAAAGTGCTCTATACTAGAGGTTCATTTGCAAACTCTCAGGCACTGGAGTGGAATGAAACACGTGGAAACGGGGAGCAAGAAACTCCCTGGGACCCACTTACATCATCTCTCTACACGTTTGTGGATTTCTGTATAGAATCCAGTGGGGTTTGGTGCTGACATACAAGCACAGCTCAGCGTTATAGAAGCATCCTCCACCCCATGAAATGGCACGTTCATACTTGTGCTTCCCTGACCCTATAGCAGGATGAAGCCTTCCATTGCCATCATTTTGTGTCTCTTGGTCCTGGGAGTTGACAGCCAAAGGTGGCTCGAGTTCATCAAAGAAGCTGGTCAAGGTAAGAGCAAAGGATGGGGGCAGGAGTTTGTATTTGTGGATTCCAAGTATTTACCAGAGCAGGGACCACAAAATTCAGGGCAAACATTCTTGTGAGGTATCCTGGATAGGGGAACATTGTCGCTCTTCCTATGTAGTTCTGAATTTTTATGGTCAGTGTTGACCTCTTTGTGTGAGGACTCCTAGCCTGAGAGCACATAATGTGTGTACAGCAGCTTTTCCACAGGAATATAGGAGCAATCTGTACTTGAAAGATGCAGATTCGCCAGCAGGAGAAGGGATCTGCTGCCCCTTGTGGAAGGTGATGAACAGCTCACCTCTATGTCTGGGGGCTATGAAATGAACAACATCCCAGTGTTCCAGGAGAGGAAGAGGAGAACCATTGCAGTCCCCAAACGCAGTGACAGCAGCCAAGGCTTTCCAGAGAGTGTGTTCCACAGTGAAATTCACAGACAGTAAATTTAACCAGTCTTCGAGAGCAAGGGAGCACTCAGTATGTCTCTAGAGACACATGAGCTTAGTCAACACGCAATGCCTGCAGATAGTACCTTCCACACAATTCCCTTCCTAATCTAGATATAGAGCCAAGAGCAAGGACGTAGGACTCCTGGAAATTCAACATTGCAAGTTCTCATGTATTTCGACATCATGGCTTACTTATTTATTCTACACTAGTCATCCCACCACCATGTAGTCCCCTCAACCTGCAAGCCAAAATACAGCTGAATTTGCTAAGTACCCTGTCAGAAATTTTGTCACTGCCATGAAAAATGTAGTTAGTATACACTCTTTGATGTGTTTTTCTCAGTGGCCATGGTAAAATGCATTCTCTGTCTTCTCTTGCTGCACAAACTGTCCTGGGATCTTCCAGCTGGAATATGGTCTTCAATTGTTACTTTCTTCAGTGACAGTGTCACCTCTCTTCACGCCGAGTATATATACCCAGATTCATAGAAGACACCGCCTAGGATTCAACAACGTTAATTAATCCAACTCGGTCTAATCCAAGGAAAATGTTCCCCCTTAGGGTGTCTAGGGAAGCCCTCCACAGGGCCAGGAACTCACCCCCTGGACCACTTCAAAGTACTATGCTTTCAGGACGAAAATGTGAAAATCCACAGGAAGTGTACATCTTCCACCACTGCAGCAAAACCCCAGGTCTGCTTCTTTGAAGTTTCCTGCCTCTGTAGGACTTCGGTCTTGTTGAGAGCCTATTGGGACAATCTGAAAGCCAACTTAGAAAACCAGACAAATACTTCTCTGCTCAGAGTAAATTCAAGGCCCAATGAAAAGGAGCTACAGACACCTGAGCTTCTAAAAATATCAGAAAACACTCATTCTGCTTCATGCCACTTACCATTCCTGCCTGTGACGTCTCCTGCTGTCTCTACTTGCTGGGTCTGGTTGTTCTAGAAATCTAGAAGTGGAGGGAAAGGATGGAGAGTCATGATAAATAAAACCCACAACAACAAAGTGAAGACCAAGTTGAGGTCTCCAATCCATCTTGTCGCAGGTTGTGGAAAGGAGAAGCAGGCTGAGGCCCTTGCACAAGACAGTGATACTTTCTTTTCCCTGTGCCTACATTTTAACTCTTCCAGTATATACTGGGTCGTTCCTTGGTAGGAGTGAAGGATGGACCTTTTTTGTGGGGCTCTCTCTCCCTCCGATTTATTTCCTGTCTCCGTTCCTTGGATTTCAGCATAGCCAAGAAATACTTTCAGGGCCTCCTAAACTGGTACTATTTTGGAATGGAGAACCATGGATTGGAAAGCCTGGAGTCTCTACCAAGAAAGCCAAGGAATGGGGCCAAAGTTGCAAAAGCCATTATCTCTTCAGACCCCAGGCCTTGCCTGAGAAGTTCTCTACCGGCTACTCAGGCTGTACTGAGGGGACTAGGCTGTGAGTCACGTCCCTCTCCACTTGATAGGATGTCATTGGACTCGGTGTCCACAGGACAGCTTCTAGGGTGAGCCAAACTAAGGCCCAGCATGTGGTTCTGGATGGAAGCTGAGCTGGTCAGTCTGGTCCATTGGGAACACCCTCTCAGGAGAGGGGCAGAGCCGGCTCTTCTAAGCCCATGTCATCTGGACCAATTCTCCCATACCTTAGTAAGAGGTGAGGCCATCTTTCCAGAGTGCCGGAACCAGCTCTCCCAAGTAGGGGGAGAGTTGCAGCACCAGCTCTCACAGAAGCATCTTCTAACAACTCTTAGGAGCAACCTGGAGAGACCAACTACATTTGGACAATGTTCTTCTCAGGCTGCTCTGACCACAGCCTCAAGCCATGAGTTCCTTTATTCCTTTTCATCCTCTCTAAGTCATAGGCAGAGTCTTTTTTTTTTTTTTTTCGAGACAGGGTTTCTCTGTGGCTTTGGAGCCTGTCCTGGAACTAGCTCTGTAGACCAGGCTGGTCTCGAACTCACAGAGATCCGCCTGCCTCTGCCTCCCGAGTGCTGGGATTAAAGGCGTGCGCCACCACCGCCCGGCTCATAGGCAGAGTCTTTAGGTCATGTTCCTGTTGTCTTTCCCACCCAGGCACTAGGGACATGTGGCGAGCCTACACTGACATGAGGGAGGCCAACTGGATAGGTGCAGACAAATACTTCCATGCTAGAGGGAACTATGATGCTGCCCGAAGGGGTCCCGGGGGGAGCCTGGGCTGCTGAAGTCCTCAGGTAAACACAGACTGTTGGGATGCTGGGTCTGGGTGGCAGGGATTGACTATGCTGGGAGACCAGGGGCAGATGAGCCCCAGAGAGGGTCATGCCAATCTGTGTCCTTGCCCACTTGTCCATGCAGTTACTTCCTCCATTCATGCTCAGTGTAGATCCTGGGCTGTGGACAGAGCCAGCGCTCATCTCGAGCTGGGTAGGCCTGCTTCCAACTGCATTCCATGCTAATGGGAGAACTGGGAATGTGTACTATGGCTGTGGTGATTGGTGATGGATTTTTTTCTATGTTTGTTTCTCCTAGTGATCTAAGAGAGAACATTCAGAGTCTCATAGGCCGTGGACATGAGGATTCCATGGCTGACCAGGAAGCCAACAGATGGGGCCGCAGTGGCAAAGATCCCAATTACTACAGACCCAAAGGCCTGCCAGAAAAATACTGAGCATCCTCCCTTCAGCCTCAGGAGGCTGTGCTGCAGGCTCTGGGGACAGGACGTGGAATTCTTAACGTTTGTGCACACTGTGGACATGGAGAACATACAGTGCATGTATAATAAATTCATAAGATGAAATTTCCTGTCATCGTGTTTTCAGTGATAACACAGTTTGGAATAGAGTATTTAGGCTTAGGTCTTTTGTTCTCACAGGTCACATAGATAGACAGCTCTGGTGACTGCCCCACTCCCCATTCGGGATCACGTGACTATTCAAGTCCTGAAGTTACGGAGATAGTGTTTTCAGACCTTTCCATATCCTGACCCCCATGTTCTGTATTTACTGCGTTCCAGCACTTTCTCTTCCCTCACTGCATTCTCTGATATTTCTCTGCCCCTGTAGACAGGGATACAACCATGGGAAGACTGCAGGGGTGAATTCTGCCTTAGCCACTGCCACGTAGATTTTTTTGTCATCACAAGAACACTTTAGAATCCAGTTGTTGGCCGGGCGGTGGTGACGCATGCCTTTAATCCCAGTACTTGGGAGGCAGAGGCAGGTGGATCTCTGTGAGTTCGAGACCAGCCTGGTCTACAAGAGCTAGTTCCAGGACAGGCTCCAAAACCACAGAGAAACCCTGTCTCGAAAAAACAAAAAAAAAAACAAAAAAAAAAAAGAATCCAGTTTATTGACCAACTTCTATTCATTATATCAGAATAATAGCCCACTGTCTCTAATATGCAGATTTTGTGTGTGTGTGTATGTGAGTGTGAGTGTGTGCTCCTGCCTGTGCAGAAGCATGTGTTTGTGTGTTTTGTCTTTGTTTTGGAGGTCAGAGGATAGCCTCATCATTTGATCTTTCAGGGCTGTCTGCCTTGTTTATTATTCATGGTTTCTTTTTTATTGATTTTTATGGAGCTACACATTTTTCTCTCCTCCCCCTCCCTTTCTCTCTCCTCCCCTTCAACCCTCTCCCATGGTCCTCATGCTCCCAATTTACTTAAAAGATCTCTTTTTTTTAACTTCCCATGTCGATTAGATCCATGTATGTCTCTCTTAGTGTCCTCATTATTGTCAGGTTTCTCTGAGATTGTGAACTGTAGCTGTTTTTTTTTTTTTTTTTGCTTTATGTCTAAAAGCCACTTGTGAGTGAGTACATATATTTGTCTTTCTGGGTCTGGGTTACCTCACTCAATAAGATGTTTTCTAGATCCACCCAACTGCCTGCAAATTTCAAGATGTCATTATTTTTTTTCTGCTGTGTAGTACTCTGTTGTGTAAATGTACCACAATTTCTTTATCTATTTTTCAGTTGAGGGGCATTTGGTTGTTTCCAGATTCTGTCTATAACAAACAATGCTGACATTAACATGAAATTAACCCGTAATTCTTTTCTGTGTTTAGCTGCAGAGCTTGGTACCTTTTCTCAATGAGGCATTCTCATCTGCTTCCTCTGCATCTGGCTGATGTGATTGCTTTTCTGCCTTTCATCTTCCCAGAATTCTCTTAGTCTAATTGCCCAGTCTGTATTTCCTGCCTGGGTACTGGACAATAATCACTTTTTTAAACCAATATGAGTGACAAATATTTACAGTGTACAAAACATTATCCCACAGTAGTCCCCCCCCCCTTTTTTTTTACTATTCAAAGCAGGACCCAGAATCTAATCTCTTTTGTTTAGCTTTTTTCTTGACCATTGTTCACAACAACTTTTAACCAGCACACTAAACAAAGACAAACATCTATAATTCATTTTTGGGGGGAAGATGAGCATCATATTCTTAAATTTTCCTTCGTGATTGATGGTTCTGAAGAACTCAAGAAATTGGCCACCAAAAGAACACATAATCCAACTAAAAAATGAAGTACAACTTAAAAAGAGAACTCTCAACAGAGGAATCTAAAATGGCTGAAAGACACTTCAGGAAATGTTCAGCATCCTTAGTCATCAGAGAAATGTAAATCAAAACAACTCTGAGATTCCATCTTACACCTGAAAGAATGGCCAAGATCAAAAACACTGATGACAACTTATGCTGGAGAGGTTGGGGGGGAAAGGGAACACTTCTGCATTGCTGGTGTGAATGCAAGCTGGTACAACCCCTTTGGATGTCAGTGTGGTGATTTCTCGGAAAATTAGGAAACAAGCTTCCTCAAGACCCAGTAATACCGCTTTTGGATATATATGCAAAAGATGCTCAATTGTACCACAAGGACATGTGCTCAACTGTGTTCATAGCAGCTTTGTTTTTTATAGCCAGAACCTGGAAACAATCTAAAAGCCCCTCGACCATAGAATGGATAAGGAAAATGTGATACATTTACACAATGTAGTACATATAGCAGAAAAAAAAATGACATCTTAAATTTTGCAGGAAAATGAATGGAGCTGGAAAACATTATTTTGAGTGAGGTAACCCAGACAAAGAAAAACAATTATCACATGTACCCACTGATAGGTGTTTTTTGAACATAAAGCAAAGAAAGCCAGCCTACAAACCACAATCCCAGAGAACTTAGACAACAATGAGGACACCAAGCAAGACTTACATAGATCTAATCTACATGGAAAGTAGAAAAAGACAAGATCTCCTGAGTAAATTGGGAACATGGGGATCTTGGTGGAGGGTTGCAATAGGGAGAGGAGAGGCAGGGAGGGGAGCAGAGAAAAATGTAGCGCTCAATAAAAATCAGTAAAAAAATAAAAGTGCGTTGAGATAAAAAATAGTTTCTTTCATGGATTTCTGAGGGAGTTGAAGACGAAATGATTATAGTTATAGTTTCCCTTGTTCACCTGATACAAAAAGCAAGTTATGATAGAGAGTAAATTAGGTTCAGGATGTTGGACTCACCAAGATAGGGTAGGAATGGAGAACCTTCTCTGAATTTGTCAAATGGATTAGACATTGTTGATGTATTTATCCTGTGTATGTTATATACAATCATTGTACTTATTGTATATAATTTTCTTATATTAGTTATAGCCTCCCATTTTATTTTAGACAAAAGGGGAAATACAGTGATATATCATTTGTAAAGCTTGCCTGAGGATCAGAGAGTAAAATAGGCCCTCTGGTGAGCCTTACAGATGAGGCAGTGGAGACACACACCTTTAATCCCAGTAGCCACACTAGTTTGGCATAGAAACTGAGTGGTAAAAGTACATTCCTGTATTCACAGCCCTGGAGAGAAATATAAGACGGGAGCAGACAGCTCTCAGACACAGTAACATCTGAAGATTCCTGGAGGCAGAATCATCACTTTCAGAAGGAGGTAGAGGTAAGAGCCAGTGACTAGCTGTCTTGCTTTCTGACCTTCAGGTTGAATCCCAATATCTGTCTCTGGGTTTTATTAACCATGCAACAGAGCTCCTTGGGTCAGTCTGGCTCTTCCTGCCCAGTTCTGGTTTCTCGTCTTTCACCTACATATGTGATTCTTTTTCACTTGGGTCCTGGGGATTGAACTCAGTTTCTAATGCTTGCATTCCAAGCCCCTTACCAGCTGTGCTTCCTCCCTGGTCATTATGTCCTTTTTATTTTATTTCTGGGTCTTTGGTGTTCAACCAAGATCTTGCTTGAACACTCTCAAACATATTTAATCATACTTTTCTCAGGAAGAAAAAGTCTGCCTTTATTTCTTTTCTGTTAACATAGGCCAGAACTGACTTCCTGCTGGGATAATCTCTTTAGAGTTATTCCTTTCTTGATGAGAATAGCATTTCAATTCCTGAGCTCAGTAGATTGTCCTCTCTGTGACTGGGCATCAGCTAAGCCAATGAGAGCCTGAGCCCATCAGCTATCTAGGTCTCCAGCAGAGAAGGATGAGGAGGAGAGAGAGAGAGAGAGTTGAACTGATTCATGCACTGTTGAAATTGGAGCATCGAGGGGTTGCGTCCCCAACACTCCTGTCGCCTGGCTAGCTTACCCCCGAAATAACAACACACAAACTGTATTCATTTAAGCACTGCTTGGCCCACTAGCTCTAGCCTCTTACGGGCTAACTCTTGCACCTGGTCTAACCCATTTCTAATATTCTGTGTTAGCACCCCAAGGTGCGCTTACCGGGGAGATTCTAGCCTACGTCCATCTTGGGTTGGTCGGAGCTTCATTGTGAGCGTGCCTCAGAGAGCAGAGCTATCCTGTCTGGCCCGCGAGAGAGGAGGCTTCTGTCTCTGAGCAGAGCTGGGTGCGTTCTGAGCTCACTTCCTCTTCCTGTCAGCATACTATTCTGTTTACTCCACCCACCTATGTTCTAACCTATAGGACCAGCCAAGCAGTTTCTTTATTTTAACCAATGAAATCAACAGATTGATATGACACTCCCACATCACTTCCCCTTTTTCTGTTTAAACAAAAAAGAAAAGCTTTAACTTTAACATAGCAAAATTACATAAAACAGTTATCAAGTAAAAATTACAATAATCTTTCTCATAACTAAGGAAAAGTATAACTATAACTAACTATTCTTAATTCCATCAAAGACTCCAGAAAGATACAATATTACCTCAGCAAACAAGAAAAAAGCAACCTTTAAACTCTAGAAATGACAGAGACATCTTGCTGCCTGTACAGTCACCCAAAGTTCCTCTGTACCGTTGGGGCATCTGTCTTTGGCCTACAGGCCTATAGTATCCAGCAGACATTTTCACAAAGCAGGAAATTTCAAAGGCAGTCACTATCTGCTTGTCCTGAAGAATGTCTTGCAGACTCTTTCATGAATCAGGAACCCCGAAAGATCATCTCACCTTTAGGCAAGTTCAGTAGTCCTCTCTCTGTGGGTTCTCTGTGTCCACTTTATGCAATAGTCCAGGCAAGAGCAATTTCTTGCCCAAATGGCTATCAAACTCCATAAGGATCCTCTTCGATGCCCATCTTCCTCTTGAAGTAGATTGGTGCTGCCAGGAGCAGAGTGTCTCATTGTCATGAAAAGTCCTTAGTTATTAAAACATTTAGAATGCCATATTCTCTATGTACATCTAGAAAATCTAACTAAGATATTAACTAACTTAACTAATCTATTAACAACCTATATACATTACATTTTTAAATGAACTACACAATCACAATACCTTAATCAGGATCAGAAATACATGTACATATAACAAAATTGACCTTAAATTTAAATCACTAAAGCAAAATCCATATCAATGTAAATTATTCATACCTATACCATTTCCCCCTTTAAATGTAAAAGAAACACTTATAAACCATATTTGGGAACATGGGCGCAGTTTTCTCTCCAAACTGCTTCCTGCTGAATGGGGGCGTCGTTAATTAGGTCTTTCGTGGTGTAACCTGTGTGCTAGTTTCATCTCAGTTGGCAGTTGGGCGAAGCAATTTTCTGAAGGCGTTCACAGCAACCGTTCAGGAGGGCGTGGTTCATCATACCATATCGGAATAGAAGAAATGAACAGGGTCTCATCCTCTGTGAAAACAAAACAAGAAACTCCTTTCCAAAGTATCATGCCCTTAAATCCAAATTTCAAAGTCAAGGCATTTTCACGATATCTATGTTGGGTTAGTTTAGCAGCATTTATAATCAAATATCTTTTAGCAGCTTTTGCTCCTTCCTCAGCATTCAAATGATTCAAACAGAGCATAATAGCATACAGTATTAAGATTGTCTGTGTATTTTCCATCTTTGTGCGCTTTATTTTAACCTCTATTTCATTTATTTTTACTTTTAACTTTTTGAGCGTATATCTTTGACCTGGAATAGCTCTGTAGACCAGGCTGTTCTTGAACTCTCAGAGATCCGCCTGTCTCTGCCTCCCAGGCATTGGGATTAAAAGTGTATGCTACCACACCTTGAACTCACAGAGATATGTTTGTCTCTGCCTTCTAGGCACTGGGATTAAAGGCGTGTGCTACCATACCTTGAAGTCACAGAGGTCAATTTCCCTCTGCATCCCAAGTGTTGGGATTAAAGGCGTGTACTACCACAACCAACTTCTCTTTTTCTTTTTCTTTTTTTTTACTCTTAAGAACTTACTTTTAGCTTGCATATATTTTTAACACACTGTAAACCATTTAAAAATTTTCTTTATCTTTGAATCTCTTTTTACTGTATCTCTCTCTGTTTTTCTGACCACATAAGTCTTTAATTTACCAAGCAATCTCAGTAGGACTAAAGGCGTGGCTTTGCCAGCTAGATCCAGTCCATTCCTTAGCTTTCTGCCATTCCAACCTTGTGGCTGAGGTACCGGCCAGAGCCGGTTCAGTGTCACAAGTCTACAGTGTTTCAAGGTCCCTGCCAGCAATGGAGCTTCTGCAACCTGTGCTTGCAAACCGCATGAACCACCCGCGTAAAAGAGTCCGAGTTTTCCCTGGCAGGACAGCCCAGAAAGCCGGCATTTTTAAACAACGCAGCTTTTTTCCTGCTACAGCTGAAAACCGAAAACCATGCGTTCAGCTTTTCATCAACAACGTTTAAGTGTTTCATGGCAGGACCTCTTAAAAGAGCTGCAAGGCTTTGCAGCTAAAGCTGAGTCAGGAAGCCTCTCTTAGATGAGAGTGCTTGCACTAGACCTGAGAAATCGCTGCTACCAAGAAAACATGCTTTACTCTATTCTTTCCCAAGTTTTCTCCGGCTTTCTGTGGATTCAGTTGTCCACACGTTGGGCAGCCATCTGTTGAAATTGGGGCGCGGGGTTGCGTCCCCCAACACCCCAGTCGCCTGGCTAGCTTATGCCCGAAATAACAACACACAAACTGTATTCATTTAAGCACTGCTTGGCCCACTAGCTCTAGCCTCTTACGGGCTAACTCTTGCACCTGGTCTAACCCATTTCTAATATTCTGTGTTAGCACCCCAAGGTGCGCTTACCGGGGAGATTCTAGCCTACATCCATCTTGGGTCGGTCGGAGCTTCATTGTGAGCGTGCCTCAGAGAGCAGAGCTATCCTGTCTGGCCCGCGAGAGAGGAGGCTTCTGTCTCTGAGCAGAGCTGGGTGCGTTCTGAGCTCACTTCCTCTTCCTGTCAGCATACTATTCTGTTTACTCCACCCACCTATGTTCTAACCTATAGGACCAGCCAAGCAGTTTCTTTATTTTAACCAATGAAATCAACAGATTGATATGACACTCCACATCAATGCACCTCATGATATAGACAAATGGAGATATTTGCCTGTTTTGGTTTGGTTTCTTTTGTTTTATTTTGAGACATAGTTTCTATGTGTAGCTCTGACAATCCTGGAACTTCTTCTAGAGACAGGAATCCAGGAATTGCCTGGAACTCAGAGATCCACCTGGCACTGCCTCCTGAGTGCTGACATTGAAGGTGTGAGCCACCACATCTGATTGCTTTTTGCTCTCTAATATTTGTTTTGAGACAGGGTCTTACTCTGTAACCCAGGCTGGCCTTGAACTCATGAACCTCCTACTAAATGTTGGCTCATTTTCTTAAATGTGAGTATGGATTAATGTTCCACCTGAGTTGGCTGCTACTTGTCTTTTTATCATACATTGTAGGAGTAAATATTTAAAGATTCAATTATGCCCATCCATGCGTTCAGCTGGCAAGTATTCACTGTGTGCTGTGTGGCTTGGTTAGTTTACAAGTTTGTTTGTCATAACCCACCCTGAATATGAGTGGTTCCCTTTCATGTGCTGAACCTAACTGTGTAAGAAGTCTAACCAAGAGCAACAACAAGCAGGCTTGGGTTTCTATTGGTGGGACAAAACCCCATGACCAAAAGTCAGCTGGAGAAGAAAGGGTTCATTTCAGCTTATAGCTTGCAGTGTGTCATCCAGGGAAAATAGAGCAGGGAGGTAAGAGAACTTGCCAAAACACGAGCATTTTGGGCAAAGGAAGCATTTACTCAACATTTTAACTTACTCTCTTCTTCTTCTTCTTCTTCTTCTTCTTCTTCTTCTTCTTCTTCTTCTTCTTCTTCTCTCTCTCTCTCTCTCTCTCTCTCTCTCTTCTTTCTCCTTCCTTCCTTCCTTCTTTCCTTCCTTTCTTCTTTCTTTCTGATGGTGGGTATTGAACTCAGGGTCTTACACATGCTAGACAAGCACTCACATATGGAGCTACAGTCGCAGCCTGTGACTGTTTATTTACAGGAATGATTGAGCAAGAAGGATTCTGCTAAGGCTTGTTGGAGCTCAAAGGCACTCTTCCCAGTAATGTAAAAGAGAGACCAACTGCTCCATGGCAGAAAGGTCCTGTCACCCCTACCTGTTAGTATTCAGGCATCTATCTGTACTGGCCTGTCCTTGGGGTTCTGACAGGATATGTCCTCAGCTGCAGCCACTAAGAGCACCTCCTGTGCACATTCACTATGTTCCCTTTTAAAAGGGCCCTGCCCACCTTCCCTCTCTCTTTCTCTCTCTTTGCCTTTCTGCTTGTCTCTCTGTTTCTCCTTACCGCTATTTCTGCTTCTTTATTACCTCTGCCACTGCTGTCCCCAGAGGTCAATAGTCCTGTCCCCTACCCTTTTAAGGCTCCTTTTCCCTTAGTCAAAACCCCTTCAAGTGAACTCTATCACATGATGTCTTTCACTTGCATTCGATTTTTTTTTTTTAAATCACGAAACTGATTCTCAACCTGGGAAAGGCTCTCCTGGCACTTCCTCTTCCCTAATTGCTTGCCGTGGATTGTGTCACCACAATGAACATTTATTAAATTACACTTCTGTGTGTGTTTTCTTGGGGGCTGTGGTGAAAGTGCTTTCTCTATCTCCTCTCATTGCATGAACTGTCCTTGGATCAGACACAGGGATGCCACTGTCACCTGTCAGCTCTCTTACTTGAGCATCCCAGCTCTGCTTTGTGCAGAGCACACACAGATCCATATAAGACACAGCCCAGGCTCAGCACCTGACAATAAGCCCAGCCCAGTCTGCTCCATAGAGCAGTGCGCTCCCCAGGGACATACACGCACCTCCGTGGACATTCCAAAGGATTATGCTGCCAAGGGGTGAAGTGTGGAAGTTTGCATTCCTCCATTTTTTCCAATGACCCAGGCTCACTTTAGAGGTTCCCTGCCTTGTAGGAGCTTGTGGCTTGTATAGAGCCTGTTGAGACAATCGAAAAGCCAATTACCAAAACTCAGAAAGATACTTCTCTGCTCAAGGGACCTTTGAAGCCAAACAAAGGAAAGCTGGGTGCATCTGAGTTGTTACAATAATCAGGTAATGATCCTGCTGCTTCATGCCTCTCACTATTCCTACCTGTGGCCTCTCCTACTGGGTCTGGGTGGTCTGGAGAGCAAGAAAGGGAGGGAAAGGATGGAGAGTAAGGATGCAAGAAAACGTGGAAACCAAGATTGGGTCTCAAATCCATCTTCACACAGGGACCCTGTGTCTCTCCATAAAATACACACACACACACACACACACACACATACACACACCTGTTATATGGATACATATGAAAGGAGAAGCAAGCTGAGGCCATGGCCCAAGGCACTGATATTTTCTCTTTGCTGTGCCTAAGTCTTTACTCCTCCAGTATTGCCTGGGTCATTGCTTAGTAGAAGAGGAGGAGAGAGCTTATAGGCAGGGCTGTCTCCCTCAAGGATTCCTGTCTTGTCTGAGTTCCTTGGATTTCAGCATCAGCAGGGAATACTGTCAGGGCCTCCTAAAGTGCTATTATTTTGGATGAGGAGCCATGGATCGGAAAGCCTGGAGTCTAGCCACAAAGCCAAGCAATGGGGCCAAAGTGGCAAAAACTTTGATTATTCTCTGGACCCCAGGCTCTGCTTGAGAAGCTCTGAGCCTGCTACACAAGCTGCATTGAGGGAACTAGGCTGTGAGTTACATTCCCCTCCCCGTGATAGGATGTCCTTAGGCTCGGTGTCCACAGGAGCCACGGAGAAGCTAGAGATGGCCAACAAATACTCTGCAGATTGAACTTGTGGATGGAAATGGGGAGGAATTGCTATGTATCACACAGAAGATAAGTAGAGGAGGATCTGTGACCACCGGGCTCTAGCTAAAACCATGCAGGCTACTTACACAACCTCACCAAATCTGCTCTAGCTTTTACCACACCAGCTTCCCCTGTCAAGAAGGCCTGTGATAGCCAAGCATTGCCAAACTTGTCAGGCTCCTCAGAAGTGGAGCTTGCTCTGAGGTAAACCTTGGTCTGCTGACCATCAGTTTCCTCCTTGATGTAGATCTGATGTGTGTCCCTCTGTATTTGTCATGGTTGTTCCCAGGCTTTTCTGTGTAGTGATGACACTCTGCCTTATCAGTAACGTCCTATGCACAGTCTGACTCCAGACCTTGTCATCTGTGGCCCCTTCTCATATAGAGAAGAAACTGCTTTGAGAAAGTCTCATCTTACCCTAGGAATCCTAACTTAGACACTGCTCTGGGGACCAAGGATAGAATCCAGTTGACAGAATATTTGCTTAGCATTTGTGAATACATAGAGGATCCCTATAGCTATGTAAACCTGGTGAAGGCGCATGCTTGTATTACTGCTCTGAGCAAGGATAGAAGAAGGACAGAGAAGTATGTCACTGGGTGGTCTTTGAGTGCTTACGGTCTCATTCCACTTCCTGGTTGCTCACTGCTTCCTGCTTGGATTTGAGCCTCCTCCCCCTACTGCCATGCCTTCCACTTTCTACCATGTGTCCTCAGAAGGAGGGAATCTTTTTAAATTTTTTATTTTGTGTTTATATTTTTCACATCATGCCTACAAATCACACCCATCTGCTCCCACCACCAAAATAAAACAAAATTTGAGGAAAAGGGGGGGAAAGGAAGAAAGGAAAATCTAGTCCTGGAAACCCTTGTGTGACAGTGAGTCAGGCAGTAAAACCCTTTATCTATACAATTTTACCAGCAAGTGTCCATTGAAAAAAAAAAAAGTCTTTTTCAAGGTCACTGGTCTCTGTTACTCTGAGTCAACATTTTTACTTTTCCTGTCCATCCTTTTGCTTCATCCTGGAGCACCTGAAGCCCTGGGTCTGCAGGATCACCCGGTCACCCCGCTGTGCTCTACCAGGTCACAGATGGGGTGAATGTTGGGGCAGGCCAGCACAACTCTGCTTCTGGAGTCAGCCTGCCAGCTCTTCCCCGTCTTCACCACCAGAGGGAGCGCTCCAGCGTTGTCCTTGCTATTTCACCCCTTGCAGCAATGAGCAAGGAGTGGGGCCAGTTCTCCTGGTTTGAAGTCCTCAGGGTCAGTTCACCTACACCTGCATCTTCAGGTCCAGTTCTGCTGTGTTGCCCAGGTGAGGTGTAGGGGCTACTCTGCCAAGTACTGCAGCTGATGAGGGACATGGCATTTCTCACTATTCTGACCTCGGGGCAGGCTCTTCCACCTAAGTCAGGAGTTGATGGTGTGAGGTGGGGCATTTACCTGCCACCCATGCCTCCACATGAAGATGATTAATGGGGGGGGGACATTCTCCCATACACACAACATCAGGGCTGGCTCACCCACACCTCAGCCAGTAGGAATGATGGATTCTTATTCCTCTGGAATCGTAAGTAAAATTAATTTTTTTTTCTAATTTGATTTTTTTTATTGGAAAAAAAAAGAAATTTCAGCCTCCTCCCCGCCTCCCATTTCCCTCCCACTCCTCCCTCTCCTCCTCCCCTCCCCACTCCTCCCCCTCCCTCTCCAGCCTGAAGAGCAGTCAGGGTTCCCTGCCCTGTGGAAAGTCCAAAGTCCCTCCCCCCTCATCCTGGTCTAGGAAGGTGAACATCCAAACTGGGTAGGCTCCCACAAAGCCGGAACATGAAGCAGGATCAAAACCCGGTGCCATGGTCCTTGGCTTCTCAGCAGCCCTTTTTGTCCGCCAGATTTAGAGAGTCCGGTTTTATCCCATGCTTTTTTCAGTCACAGTCCAGCTGGCCTTGGTGAGCTCCCAAAAGAATCAGCCCCACTGTCTCCACGGGTGGGCGCACCCCTTGTGGTCCTGACTTCTTTGCTCATATTCTCTCTCCTTCTGCTCCTCATTGGGACATTGGGAGCTCAGTCCAGTGTTCCAGTGTGGGTCTCTGTCTCTATCTCCATCCATCGCCAGATGAAATTTCTATGGTGATATGCAAGATATTCATCAGTATGGCTATAGGATAGGGTCATTTCAGGTTCCCTATCCTCAGCTGCCCCAGGAATTAACTGGGGACATTGCCCTGGGCACCTGGGAGCCCCTCTAGATCCTAGTCTCTTGACAACCCCTAAGATGGCGCCCTTAATTAAGATGTGTGCTTCTCTGCTCCCCTAACCAACCTTCCTTTATCCCAATCATCCCGTTTCCCCCAAGTTCCCCCACCCTCCCCTTCTCACATTTCTCTCTCCTTCTCCCCTTACCCCCCTCCCACCACACCCCCAAGATCCCCCGTTTTTTGCTCGGCAATCTGGTCTACTTCCCATAACCAGGAGGATAGCTATATGTTTTTCTTTGGGTTCACCTTCCTATTTAGATTCTTTAGGATATCAAATTATAGACTCACTGACCTTCATTTATTTCTAGAAACCAAATATGAGTGAGTACATCCCATGTTCATCCTTTTGGGTCTGGGTTACCTCACTCAGGATAGTGTTTTCTATTTCCATCCATTTGCATACAAATTTCGCAAAGTCATTGTTTTTTACCGCTGAATAGTATTCTAATGTGTATATATTCCACACTTTCTTCATCCATTCTTCCATTGAAGGGCATCTAGGTTGTTTCCAGGTTCTGGCTATTACACATAATGCTGCTATGAACATAGTTGAACAAATGTCCTTGTCATATGATCGGGCACCTCGTGGGTATATTCCCAAGAGTGGCATTGCTGAGTCCATGGGTAGGTTGATCCCAATTTTCCTGAGAAACTGCCACACTGCTTTCCAAAGTGGTTGCACAAGTTTGCATTCCCACCAGCAATGGATGAGGGTACCCCTTTCTCCACAGCCTCTCCAGCAAAGGCTATCATTGGTGTTATTGATTTTAGCCATTCTGACAGGTGTAAGATGATATCTCAATGTTGTTTTGATTTGCATTTCCCTGATCGCTAAGGAGGCTGAGCATGACCTTAAGTGCCTTTTGGCCATTTGAACTTCTTCTGTTGTGAATTCTCTCTTCAGATCAGTGCCTCATTTTTTAATTGGGTTAATTAGCATTTTAAAATCTAGTTTCTTGAGTTCTTTATATATTTTGGAGATCAGACCTTTGTCTGTTGCGGGGTTGGTGAAGATCTTCTCCCAGTCAGTGGGTTGCCTTTTTGTCTTAGTGACAGTGTCTTTTGCTTTACAGAAGCTTCTCAGTTTCAGTAGGTCCCATTTATTCAATGTTGCCCTTACTGACTGTGCTGCTGGGGTTATACCTAGGAAGCGATCGCCTGTGCCCATCTGTTGTAGTGTACTTCCCACTTTCTCTTCTATCAGGTTCAGTGTGTTCAGATTGATATTGAGGTCTTTGATCCATTTGGACTTGAGTTTTGTGCATGGTGATAGGTATGGGTCTATTTTCATTCTTCTACAGGTTGACATCCAGTTGTGCCAGCACCATTTGTTGAAGATGCTTTCTTTCTTCCATTGTATATTTTTAGCTCCTTTATCGAAAATGAGGTGTTCATAGGTTTGTGGGTTAAGATCCGGGTCTTCTACACGATTCCATTGGTCAACTTCTCTATTTTTATGCCAATACCACACTGTTTTCATTACTGTAGCTCTGTAATAGAGTTTAAAGTCAGGGATGGTAATGCCTCCAGAAGTACCTTTATTGTATAAGATTGTTTTGGCTATCCAGGGTTTTTTGTTATTCCATATAAAGTTGATTATTGTCCTTTCAAGATCAGTGAAGAATTTTAATGGGATCTTGATGGGAATTGCATTGAATCTATAAATTGCCTTTGGTAGGATTGCCATTTTTACTATGTTGATCCTCCCAATCCACGAGCAAGGGAGATCCTTCCATTTTCTGGTATCCTCTTCAATTTCTTTCTTCAATGCTTTAAAGTTCTTGTCAAATAGATCCTTCACTTCTTTGGTTAGAGTTACCCCGAGATATTTTATGCTGCTTGTGGCTATCGTGAAAGGTGATGCTTCTCTGATTTCCCTCTCTGCTTCCATATCCTTTGTGTATAGGAGGGCGACTGATTTTTTGGAGTTGATCTTGTATCCGGCCACATTACTAAAGGCGTTTATCAGCTGTAGGAGTTCTTTGGTGGAGTTTTTGGGGTCGCTTATGTACACTATCATATCATCTGCAAATAACGAAAGTTTAACTTCTTCCTTTCCAATTCAAATCCCCTTGATCCCCTTATGTTGTCTTATTGCTATTGCTAAAACTTCAAGCACTATATTGAAGAGGTATGGAGAGAGTGGACAGCCTTGTCGTGTTCCTGATTTAAGTGGGATGGCTTTGAGTTTCTCTCCGTTTAGTTTGATGATAGGTGTCGGTTTGCTGTAAATAGCTTTTATTATATTTAGGTATGACCCTTGTATCCCTAATCTCTCCAAGACTTTTATCATAAAGGGATGTTGAATTTTGTCAAAAGCTTTTTCAGCATCTAATGAAATGATCATATGGTTTTTTTCTTTCAGATTATTTATATGATGAATTACATTGATAGATTTTCGTATGTTGAACCAGCCTTGCATCTCTGGGATGAAGCCTACTTGATCATAATGGATAATTTTTCTAATGTGTTCTTGGATACGGTTTGCCAGTATTTTGTTGAGGATTTTTGCGTCAATGTTCATGAGTGAGATTGGCCTGTAATTCTCTTTCTTGGTTGAGTCTTTGTGTGGTTTTGGTATCAGAGTGACTGTAGCTTCATAAAAGGAATTTGGCAATGACTCTTCTGTTTCTATATTGTGAAATACCTTAAGGAGTATAGGTATTAGGTCTTCTTGGAAATTCTGGTAGAATTCTGCATTGAAACCGTCTGGTCCTGGGCTTTTTTTGGTGGGGAGGTTTTTGATAACAGCTTCTAATTCTTCGCGACTGACAGGTCTATTTAGATTGTTCACCTGGTCTGATTTAACTTTGGTATATGGTATTTATCTAAAAACGTGTCCATTTCTTTTACATTATCCAGTTTTGTGGCATACAGGCTTTTGTAGTAAGATCTAATGATTCTCTGAATTTCCTCTATATCTGTGGTTATGTCCCCCTTTTCATTTCTGATCTTATTAATTTGCAAATTCTCTCTCTGCCGTTTGATTAGTTTGGATAGGGGTTTATCAATTTTGTTGAGTGAGTCTGCTTCTTTTTTTTCTAGAGCTTTCAGATGGGCTGTTAAGTCTCCAATGTATGCTTTCTCTGTTTTCTTTAAGTGGGCACTAAGGGCTATGAACTTTCCCCTTAGGACTGCTTTCAAAGTGTCCCATAAGTTTGAGTATGTTGATTCTTTATTTTCATTGAATTCAAGGAAGACTTTAATTTCTTTCTTTATTTCTTCTTTGATCCAGGTGTGGGTCAATAGTTGACTGTTCAGTTTCCATGAGTTTGTAGGCTTTCTGGGGGTAGCATTGTTGTTGAATTCTAACTTTAGTCCATGGTGATCTGATAAGACACAGGTGGTTATGGATATTTTTTTGTAACTGTGGAAGTTTGCTTTGTTACCGAGGATGTGGTCAATTTTCGAGAAGGTTCCATGAGCTGCAGAGAAGAAGGTATATTCTTTCCTATTTGGGTGGAATGTTCTATAGATGTCTGTTAAGTCCATTTGATTCAATACCTCCATTAATTCTCTTATTTCTCTGTTAGGTTTCTGTCTGATTGACCTGTCCATTGGTGAAAGAGGAGTGTTGAGATCTCCTACTATTAGTGTGTGCGGTTTGATGGCAGCCTTGAGTTTTAGTAGTGTTTCTTTTACATATGTGGGTGCTTTTTATATTAGGGGCATAGATATTCAGGATTGAGACCTCATCCTGATCAATTGTTCCTGTTATGAGTATAAAATATCCCTCTCCATCTCTTCTGATTGATTTAAGTTTGAAGTCAACTTTGTTAGAAATTAGTATGGCCACACCTGCTTGTTTCTTAGGTCCATTTGCTTGAAAAACCTTTTCCCATCCCTTTACTCTAAGTAGGTGCCTGTCTTTGTGGTTGAGGTGTGTTTCTTGTAAACAGCAGAATGTTGGATCCTGTTTGCGTATCCAATCTCTTAGCCTGTGCCTTTTTATAGGTGAGTTGAGTCCATTGACATTAAGGGATATTAATGACCAGTGGTTGCTAACTCCGGTCACTTTTTTAGTCATAGAGTTTGTGTGTTTGCCTTCTTTTAGTTGTGCTGGTGAAGGGTGTCTAGATGTTTGAGTTATTGTGGTCATTGTTGGTCTCCTTGGTTTGTGATTTTCCTTCTATTACTTTCTGTAAGGCTGGATTTGTGGCTACGAATTGTTTAAATTTGTTTTTATCCTGGAAAATTTTGTTTTCTCCATTTATAGTGAATGAAAGCTTGGCTGGGTATAGTAGTCTGGGCTTGCATCCATGTTCTCTTAGCTTCTGCAGTACATCTATCCAGGACCTTCTGGCTTTCATGGTTTCCATAGAGTAGTCAGGTGTAAGTCTGATAGGTTTACCTTTATAAGTAACTTGACCTTTTTCCTTTGCAGCTCTTAATATTCTTTCTTTATTCTGTATGTTTTGTGTTCTGATTATTATATGGCGAGGAGATGGTTTTTTTTGGTCCAGTCTATTCGGTGTTCTGTATGCTTCTTGAACCTTCAAAGGAATATCTTTATTTAGGTTGGGAAAGTTTTCTTCTATAATTTTTTTAAATATATTTTCTGAACCATTGAGCTGTACTTCCTCTCCTTCTTCTATACCAATTATTCTTAGGTTTGGTCTTTTTATTGTGTCCCATATTTCCTGAATGTTTTGTGATGAGAATTTGTTAGTTTTGCTGTTTTCTTTGATCAGTGTGTTAATTTTCTCTATGGTATCTTCAGTGTCTGACATTCTTTCTTCTAACTCTTGTAATCTGTTGTTAGTACTTGTCTCTGTAGTTCCTGTTCGTTTACCCAGATTTTCGATCTCCAACCTTCCCTCGGTTTGAGTTTTCTTCATTACTTCCATTTCATTCTTCAGGTCTTGAACCATTTCCCTTACCTGTTTGATTGCATTTTCTTGTTTCTCTTGGTTTTCTTGGGTATCTTTGAGCGATTTATTCATTTCCTCTACCTTTTTGTTTGTAATCTCTAATTGTTTATGGCAGTTTTTCACCTCCTGTTTAAGGTCTTCTATTATTTTCAAATAATTCACTTTTGAGTCGCTTTCTTCTACTTCTTCTGGAGTAGGGTGTACAATTCTTCTTATTTCGGGATCCCTGGGTTCTGGTGATGTCATGTTGCCTTTCAGGTTGTTGGAGGAATTCTTGCATTGGTGCCTTCCCATCTCCTCTTTCAAATGAAGCCAAGAGAGTCCTGGTGTCTTGGTCTTGTCTTTGCTGTGCCTGAGTCTCTGGGTGTATCTCTTCAGTGTAGAAGCAGGGACCGTCCCCAGCGATGGCCCTCCTGGCACCCGGATCCGATCTCCCCGCTGCCTGGGCGTCCCGCGAACAAAGGGCCGGCCCCGCTTGGTGCAGGCCGACCACCTAGACAAAGGAGCCACCACCCTCCCGAATGTCCTCCCAATTTGGACCCTGTCCCAGCGCCCAAACAGGCTGAGCTGGGAGCTGTTGTGTGGTTCAAAGAGGGGAGGGGGGTCAGCGGTAGTGGGGGAGGGCCTTGGGTGCAAGCTGGGTGGGACAGGAATGGAGAAGAGGTATCAAGGAGTACAGCCCCCGCAGACTGACCAGGAAGTGCAGGAGGGGTGGGGAAAGTCTGAGCTCCCTGTCCCGGGCTGCCGCCGCGGCCAGAAACTCACTCACCCCAACGATGGCCCTCCTGGCACCCGGATCCGATCTCCCCGCTGCCTGGGCGTCCCGCGAACAAAGGGCCGGCCCCGCTTGGTGCAGGCCGGCCACCTAGACAAAGGAGCCACCACCCTCCCGAATGCCCTCCCAATTCGGACCCTGTCCCAGCGCCCAAACAGGCTGAGCTGGGAGCTGTTGTGTGGTTCAAAGAGGGGGAGGGGGGGGTCAGAGGTAGTGGGGGAGGGCCTTGGGTGCAAGCTGGGTGGGACAGGAATGGAGAAGAGGTATCAAGGAGTACAGCCCCCGCAGACTGACCAGGAAGTGCAGGATGGGTGGGGGAACGTCTGAGCTCCCTGTCCCGGGCTGCCGCCGCGGCCAGAAACTCACTCACCCCAGTGATGGCCCTCCTGGCACCCGGATCCGATCTCCCCGCTGCCTGGGCATCCCGCGAACAAAGGGCCGGCCCCGCTTGGTGCAGGCCTGCCACCTAGACAAAGGAGCCACCACCCTCCCGAATGTCCTCCCAATTCGGACCCTGTCCCAGCGCCCAAACAGGCTGAGCTGGGAGCTGTTGTGTGGTTCAAAGAGCAAAATTAATTTTTTTAATTATTTTCTTTGTTTAAGATATTTTTTTGTAGCAACACACAGAAACTATGAATCTGTGCCTCTCAGAACACACTCCTGTCTCACACTAGGCTCACAGACCTTGGCACAAGTGCATCCATGATGGAAGCTCCATTCAGGCCATAACAACTCACCACATTGCTGGCCTCACCTACCAAATCAAAAACAAGTAACTAATCCATCAGAGTCCATAGTTCTGGGAAATTCTCTAAATGTATTGACCTTGCTTTCTGGTTTCTCTGTTTCTGCCTCTAGCTAACAGTTCTTGCTAAATAGCTGAAGAATATTGACCCAGAACCTGGTATTTGTACTGACCCTGAGGATGGCTTGGAGCTTCAATGGGATCCCCAAAACCAAGTGCAGTCACAGGCTAGCTAACAAAGACCTGTTTTCTTCATCTTTGGATTTTGGTTTTTCATAAGACAGGTTCTTCTATCATGAAAGGGTCTCACTATTTCTCTGTGTAGCTCTGGCTATCCTGGTACTCACTCACTGTACAGACCGACTGGTCTTGAAATCTGTGATGCACCTGTCAGCCTCCTGAGTGCTGGAATTAAAAGCACCTACCACGACTGCCTGCTTTTTGCCTTTTTAATATTGTTTGGAGACTTGTTCTCATTATGTTGCCAAGGCTGGCTCAGAACTCACATACCTCCTATCTCAGCCTCCTTAATGTTGGGTCAGCACCCTGACTTGGTTGTTACTTGTCATTTTACTCATCATTGCATGAGGAAATATTTAGAAGCTTCAGTTAGGTCCTTCCATGTGTACAGTTGGCCAATGTGTGCAGACGTACTAGAGCTGTGTGGGCTGGGGTCCTTCCATGTGTACAGTGGGCCAATGTGTGCAGACGTACTGGAGCTGTGTGGGCTGGGAGTTTTTATTTTTTACAGTAAAAATAGGAGCTTTTACATGATTAATCATTTGATGTATTAGAGGTGAAATACAAATTATCCCAAAAAACAATGTACATTTATACTCAAACAACTTGTTAGAGATTAACCATGTAGGCAAGCAAGACATTCTTCCCCGTCAGGTCTTTATTACAAAGAAAGGACCAATCACTTTGTTGCTTATTTTAAAAGGTAATCTTTTAAGGGCTCTTAAAGAAATCACAAATCCAAACTTTTTTAAAAAATTATTTTTTAAAGGCTGCCTTTTTCATTTTATGTGTGAAATCCATCCCTCACTTCCTTCCCTTCTCCTGCTATTTCCACCCCCACCTTCCATCCCACCCACCATCCACTCCTCAGAGAGAGTAAGACATCCCATGGGGAGTCAACAAAGTCTAGCACGTTGCCTTGAGACAGAAACAAGGCCCTCCCCCTATGTCTAGGCTGAGCAAGGTATCCCTCCAGAGAGAATGGTTTCCAAAAAGCCAGAACAAATGGTAGAGATAAATCCTGGTCTCAGTGCCAGTGGCCCCACAGTCTGCCCTGGGCTGGTGAGTTTTAAATTTACATTTACATAACCTAGAATTACCTGAGATGGGAGTCTCAATTAAAGATTGCTAGATCGGATTGGCTTGTGGGCCTGTCTGTGGGGGTTGTCTTGATGGTTAAGCGAGGTGGGAAGACCAGCCCTGACCATGAGCGGTGCCCTTTCATGTGCTGGGTTCTAGCTGTGTAAGAAGGAAGAAAGCTAACCGAGAGCCACAGCAAGCAAATAGCATGGGTACATTCGTTTCTCTCTGCCCTTGACCTGACATGGTGTGGTGAGCTGTCTACCCTGCTACTGCTGCGACTCCCTGCGGTCATGGACTGCAACCTGGGTTGTGAGCCAGATAAACCCGCTCCTCCTCTGCGTCTCTCTTCATCTGGGTGTTTATCCCGGCCACAGAAATGAAACTAGAGGCTGGGTGGGCATTGTATCAAGTAACAGGGACTCCATGTAAGCAACTATGGTGACCAAGACCTTGACCTTTAGGAGTCTGGCCTTCCAGAACTGTGCCCATGTCTTAGTAGGGTTTCTATTGGTGTGAGAAAACATGACCCAAAACAAATTGGGGAAGAAAGGGTTCATTTCAGCTACAGCTTGCAGTGTGCCATCCAGGGTAGTTAGGGCAAGGAGGTAGGAATTAAGAAAACGAGTCAAAAGACAAACATTTTGGGGTAATTTAGAAAAACTCTATTATGAACATGGCAGCACTTGACTCAGTACGCTAGCTTTCCTTCCTTTCTGCTGCTGGCTACTGAGTTCAGGGTCTCACACATGCTAGACAAGCGCTCCTTCACTGAACTGTCGTCCCAGCCCATGCTGTTTATTTACAGGAATGAGTGAGAAGAGGGATTCTGCCAAGCCAGATTTAACAGCGCTCTTCTTATCAGTGTTAGAGCCAGGAGAGAGAGCAGCTGCTCCATGGCCGCTTGACCTAGCAGCCCTGCATCCTCTGGAACTTCAGCTGGAGAAAGGGGCATAGCTGGCACTCCTTTCCAGGGAGTGTTGGTCTTGTGCTCCTGAGAACAACTTCATATAAAGTTGGTAAGTTCTAATTGGGAACAATTATGTTTTCTAGCGGCTTTCCTCTTGGAGATAGGGTCTAATGGAGCCCATGCAGGCTTGGAACCAGTTTTGTAGCTGTGGATGGACTTAAGTATCCGATCCTTCTGCTTCCACCTTCCAAGTGCTGGGAACAAAGGCCTTTGCTGCTTGAATTGCTTTGTGTGGTGAAGCTGGGGGTGAAAGCCTGGGCCTCAGACATCCTAGGAGCACAGGCTATGGACTGACATGGTATGGAGTGCATGTCTGTGTCACTGAGGTCTCAGCAGAAGAGGGCCTCTGGAAAGGCTGTTGTTGATCAGCTTTAGTCAGCTTCACTACGTTCAAATGGGCTGCGAGCCAACAGTTCCCTGAAACTCCTGTTTATTCAATCAATGATCTGGAGGAGAGTTCTAAAGTCCAGTATTCTCATCCTTGCAGCAAGGATTCAGAGATGAAAGATAAAAATGCAGGTTAGATTGTCTTTACTGCTGAACGTGCGGATCTGTCTTTCTTTGAGACAAGGCCTCACTGTGTAGCTCCAGCTGGCCTAGAACTTGCCTAGGAGACCAGGCTGGCCTTAGAGTCAGAGATTCACGTGTCTCTGCCTTGAGAGTTCTGGGTCTACAGGTGTGTGCACCATCAGCCTGCAGGTCTGTTCTCTCAGTTCTGCAGCACCATGAGGCTTGCCACAGTCCTTGTCTTCTGCTCTTTGTTCATGGGAGTCAGTGGTGATGGCTGGTATTCGTTCTTCAAGGAGGCCATACAAGGTAAGAAGTAAAAGGTGATGGGCACAGTCAACTGTTTCAGGACGCACGCTGAGCAGAGGCCACATTGCTGTCCGGTGCAGGTTCACATTTAAAACCTAGAACGGAGTCAGGGAAGGACTGTGGCTTTATGTGGCTTCTTGACTCTACACTGGTCACTTGGCAACTTCTGAGAGATCCTCAGACAGGGCCACAAGGTCCATTCTGTATTGCTGATACTGATCCAGAGGAGTCGGGACTTTCAGAGAGTCTTCCACAGAGCAAATTCACAGACCGCAAATTTACCAGTGTTGAAGTGTAAGTGAGCATCAGTATGTCCTAGAGACACATGCGCTTAGCAAATGTGCACATACCTGCAGATAGAGCCTTCTACACAGTTCCCTTCCTTTTCTAGACAACAACCAAGAACAAGGATGGAGGACTCCTGGACACTCAACATTGCAAGTCCTTGTGTGTTTCAATACCGCAGTTTACTTATGTATTCTACACTGGTCACCCCGCCATGTGTTCTCCTCAAACTGGGAGACAAAATACCGCCCAGTTCCCTAAGCTGCTTGTCAGGGATTTTGTCACCACCATAAGAAAAGTAGTTAATACACACTATTGGTTGTGTTTTTCCTAGTGGCCATGGTTAAAATGCATTCTCCATCTCTTCTCGTGGCACAATCTGTCCCTGGATCTTACCTGTATGATGTCAATGTCACCTCTTGGTTCTCGTACGTGACAGGTCCACCCTACATTGTGTAGCACACACAGATCTATATGACACCCAGCCAGGACTCATCATCTCTCAATCAGTCCAAGCCAAAATAATCCTTGGAGCAGTGCCCTGCTTATGAACACCGTGGAAGACATCTCAGGGGACATACACTCGCCTCCATGGATATTTCAAAGGATTAAGCTGCCAAGGGGTGGAAATCCACAGAAAGTTTGCATTCCTGCACTTCTCCAATGACCCCAGGCTGACCTTTGTAACTTTCCTTTCTTTATAGGGACTTGGGACTTGTGGAGAGCCTATCGGGACAATGTAGAAGCCAATTACCCAAACTCAGACAGATACTTTTCTGCTCGGGGAAATTTTGATGCTCAACAGAGGGGAGCTGGGGGCATCTGGGCTGCTAAAATAATCAGGTAATGGTCCTGCTGCTTCATGCCTCTCACTGTTCCTACCTGTGGCCTCTCCCACTGTCTGTGCTTGCAGGGTCTGGGTGGTCTGGAGAGCAAGAAAAGGAGGGAAAGGATGGGGAGTGGGGATGGATAACACCCACAACGAAACAGTGAACACCAAGATGCGGTCTCAAATCCATCTTGTCACAAGGGACTGAGATTTCCTCTTTCCTGTAGCTAAGTTTTTCCTCCTCCAGTATTTTCTGGGTCATTCCTTGATAGGTGAGGAGGAGGGACCTTTGAGCTGGGGCTGTCTCACTCTGGCATTCATATCCTGTCTCCCTTTCTTGGATTTCAGCACGAGCAAGAAATACTTTCAAGGCCTCCTAAACCGGTATTATTTTGGAATGAAAAACTTTGGACTGGAAAGCCTGGAGTCTACCAAGAAAGCTGAGGAATGGGGCCGAAGTGGCAAGAACCCTAATTACTTCAGACCCAATGGCCTCCCTGAGAAGTTCTGAGCCTCCTACAAGGCTGCCCTGAGGGGACTAGGCCATGAGACAGATTCCCCTCCACATGACAGTGTGTCCTTGTTCTCGGTGTCCACAGGATCCACGGAGAATCTAGAGACAGCCAACAAGTCTTTGCGAAAGGAATTTGTTGATGGAAATTGGGAACTCACAGAAATATTTTCTGCGAAGAATTGCTATGTATCATCACACAGAAAGCCAGTAGAGGAAGAGCTGTGACTGGGCCCCAGCCAATCCGCTCCAGCCATTAGCCCTATCAGCAGGCCCCTCACACAGCCCCAGCCAATCCGCTCCAGCCATTAGCCCTATCAGCAGGCCCCTCACACAGCCCCAGCCAATCCGCTCTAACCATTAGCCCTATCAGCAGGCCCCTCACACAGCCCCAGCCAATCCGCTCTAACCATTAGCCCTATCAGCAGGCCCCTCACACAGCCCCAGCCAATCTGCTCCAGCCATTAGCCCTATCAGCAGGCCCTTCACACAGCCCCAGCCAATCTGCTCCAGCCATTAGCCCTATCAGCTTCCCCTGTCAAGCAGACCTTTGCTAGCGAAGCATTGCCAACCTTGTCAGGCTCCTCGGCAAGCAGAGTTTGCTCTCAATGTGCTCTGGTCGCTGACCACCAGTTTCCTCCTTGATATAGATGAGATGTGTGTCCCGACCCCCAACATCTTCTGGTCATACCCGGGCCTCTCTGTTTTTGTCATGGTTGTTCCCAGGCTTTTCTGTGTAGTGACTTATCAGTCACGTGTTGTGCACGGTCTGACTCCAGACCTTGTCATCTGTGGCCTCTTCTCATATAGAGAATAAACTGCTTTGAGAAAGCCTCATCCTACCCTAGGAATCCTATCCTAGACACTGCACTGAGGACCACAGGTAGATTCCAGTTTAGGAGTACCTGCAGAGTGCGTATGAATCCCTACAGGTATTCCTAGAGCTGTAAAAGCCTGGTGATGGTACACACTTGTATCCCTGGCACTGGGGTTGGTAGAGGCTGACAGACCAGAAGCTCAAGGCCAGCCCTGGTTGTATTGTAAGTTGAGGCTAGCCTGGGATATATGATACCCTGTGTCACAATAAGGCACACACACACACACACACACACACACACATACACACACACACTGTATTCTCACAGGGAAGGTTATCAGAAACACACCATGTAGAGGTGAAAAATCAAAGCCTGAAAGATGCACACTTATGTGCGCACTGGCAAGAAAAACATGGTTCCAATTCAACTAAGATAATGGGCTCTTATCATTCAGATCCTTTATATTATACTCAATGAAAATATATCTTATTAATATAATGGGTCTGTCTTAGTTGTTTTTGAGTATGTTCAAAAAGAAAGTGTGTGTGCGTGTTCGTGTGTGTGCATGTGCGTGTGCAAACATGCCTGACGAAGCTAGAAAAGCAGACTAAAATTTAGTTCTCTTTCCCCACACTGTTTATTATTTCTTTGAGAATTTCCAATAATTTACTTTATCTTATCATTCCATCCTGACTGACCTTTTCTCAATTGACACAAGCTAGAATTACCTGGGAATTGGAACCTCAATAGAGAAGTGAGTCTCTCTCTCTCTCTCTCTCTCTCTCTCTCTCTCTCTCTCTGTCTGTCTCTGTCTCTCTTTCACTTTTTCTTTCTTTCAAAGCAAATTCTCACTATGTAACCCTGGTTGGCTTAGGACTGACTGTATAGATTAGGTTGTCTCCAAACTCACAAACATTCTCCTGAATGCTGGGATTAAAGTGCGGGTCACTTTGCCTTGTATTCTAGGGCATTCTCTTGATTAATGGTTGGTGTAAGAGGTCATAGGCCCCTGGGACAGTGTTGTCCTTTGGCAGGCCATACTGGGTTGTATAGGAAAACGGGGCTGAGCAGGGCAGTGGTGCTGCACGCATTAATCCCAGGACCCAGGAGGCAGCAGCAGATGGATTTCTGTGTCCAAGGCCAGAATGGTCTACAGAGTGAGTTCTGGGACAGTCAGGTCTCCACAGAGAAACCCTATCTTGAAAACAAAAGCAAAAAACAAAGACAGACAGAAAGTGGGCTGAAGAAGTCGTAGAGAATAATCTGGTAAGCAACATTCCTCCGTGGCCTCTGATGCTGAGTTACTACCTCTAGTTCTTGCCTTAGTTTCCCCTGAGGATAAACTGTATGTAACCTACAAACCATGTAAACTCTCTCCTCCACAAGCTACTTTTGGTCATTGTTTTAGTTACTTTTCTATTGCTGTGACGAAACACCATAACCATGACAAATTATAGAAGAAAGCATTTAATTGGGGGCTTACTTACAGTCCAGAGGGTTAGTCTATCACAGTGTGGACCTGGTGCAGGCTGACCATCACGTGCTGGAGAAGTAGCCTAGAGCTTACTTGTTAAGATAGATAAAGAGATAGAGAGAGAGAGAGAGAGAGAGAGAGAGAGAGAGAGAGAGAGAGAGAGAGAGAGAGAGAGAACGCACAGAGTGCACTCATTGGGAATGGTGTGTGGGCTTTTGAAATCTCAAAGCTCACCCAACAGTGACACACACATCTCCTAACACTTCCCAAACAGTTCTACCAACTGTGGACCAAGCATTCAGGTCTATGGGACCGATTTCACCCAGGCTGCCCCAGTCATCGTGTTTATTACAGCAATAGGAAACTCATTAATTCTCTTCCCCCAACTCCTCCCAGGCCCACCCAGCCTTCTCTACCAACCCACCTTTGTGTTCTCTTGAATTATTTTAATCCACCAAGCCCAGTTTGTTCTGCTCATATACACTTGGGTGTGTGGCCATGCACCACAGCATGGCTGACTTAGTAAAAAAAAAAAGCCACCCTTCCTCTCCCAGTGGCTATCAATTGCCATCAGCTCCTCGGCTAGGGGTGACTTTGTGTCTCTCCCTCCTCTCCAAGTGGAGATTCTGTCTGGTCTGAGCGTGTGCCGATACTGAGCATGCTGTCACTATCGCTACTCTGTGAGTCCACACGTGCAAGCAGGGGCAGTGTCTGGAAAAGAGCTTCCTTGCGTCAGGCACCATGTCTGGATCTTGCAGTCTTTCTGCTTCCTCTTTTGCAATGGTCTCTGAGCTTTGCGGGAAGAGGGTGTGACACAGATGTACCAAGTGCAGAGGAACATAGTTTGAAGAATGACATGTGCTACGGAAACAGAGACAGTTTAGAGTGCTGGCTCAGCAGGCTTCACCACCATGTGCCTTTGTTTTCCCTGACACTACTTTGACTGTGAAGTTAAAATTCTCTTCTCTGTTCATAACACTGGGTCATGGGTGGCTATGGACAGTCCCTGCAGTCCAGTGGCAGGTCTGCTGCAAGGTGCCCCTCCCACACTATGAGCTAGTTGGCTGTTGGGACACTTGGGGGAGTGAGGGCTCTGGGCCTCTCGTGCAAGGGACTTGGAGGTGTCTTGCCACCAGGCCTCCCAGTCTTAGGACTTAGGGAGGGGAATGTCTTAGGGAGGGAGTATTGCCAGGGCCTCAGTGGAGTCTGGGGCTCTCCTATTCAAGCTGACATTCTCGGCTGACCTGGGAGTCTCTGCAGAAATATGTGCATGGCCGCTCCTGAGAGGAATTTCACCTTCCCACCAGTGCCCTCAGCAATGGAGGTCACTCCTGGAAAGAGAAGCAGCTGCATCCGCTGCTCCTGGGCTAAGGTGTTGATCCCTTCACCTCACCAATGTCTTCACTCGAAACCTAGTGGTCTTTCCAACCCGCGTGAACAAGTGGCAGAGAAGACCAGAGCATTGCCCAATCAGCCTGGTACACTATCCCCCCCTCACCACACTCCTGTGTGTCAGGCAGGGCATGGCGTCTGCTAGCAGGCTGCTATGTGACCTCTATGTAACCTCCTGGGGGCTGAGGACATTTGTCCTTCTTTTCTGGGCTCATGAACCCACATGAAGAGATCCAGCTCCACAACTACCTTTTCCTCACAGAAGGACAGCTCTGCTCTGTCAGCTACTGAAAGTCCCTGCAGTCCCTGTTCAACTCAAATGGCAGGTCGGTCTAAGACACCACATAAGCATTGTGGGCTAGCTCCCCCTCCCCTCCCTCAGTCCTTTCCATATGCACGAAGCAGGAGTGAGAGGTAAGGAGAGGTTGGGACTGAGAGCCTGTGCTCCTGCCGCCTCACAGACCTTGGGGTCCTGGGGCTGGCTCAACTTCTTGTATTAATTCACCAGGATGTGGGCCAATGAGAGCCCCTTTGTCCTCTCAGCTGCAGGCAACAAGGAAAGGGGGTTCAGCAGCAGAACTACAACCTTGGCTGCTAAAAAAGACATTGCATAATTCTTAAATTTCCCAGCTTCACATTTTGAAATTTCTAGTTAGGAAGAATTCAGGCTCACACTCAGAGGACATTTTGTGCTACATCTAGACACAAGTTCATTATCTGTGGAGTCCTTCCAAACTTGCAGGCAAGAACTCAGTGCTGTGGAGTACTCCATGGGAAATGCAGGTGCGCCCATTTACAGTAAGTTGGTGTTGGGTCTGCTGTGGGATGCTCCTGCTTGTGCTGGAGTGATGCAATGCACTGTGCACCCATCTGTGTTTGTTCCAAAATAAACATTTCTCTTCTTCTCTCAAACATTTGCAGTCCTTTAAAATTCCCTTCCAGTTTCACCTTTTAGTAAATAAGCTTGCAGAATGCACTCATCTCTCTGTATTTATTCACCACCCGGGAAAGGAACCAAGAGGTGTATGGATGATAGCAATACAAGGCAGACAGCGGCCTTCTCCTGAGATCCCATCCCATGAAGACACATAAATGAACCAAGGGAACTTCGTGTGATAATAAAATGAACAATAAAATGGATAAAATGTCCAGCATCCCTGGACATTCCCCAACCCTCAGGCATCTCTTGGAATAGGGGCCGAAAGGAAGGGAGAGGTGAAGGTGACTTGCAGGACAGACTGATTTCCACACGTGACAGGGCAGTTGCACTGGAGAACTCACAGCCATCATGACAGCGTGAACAAAACCTGTGCATGCTCGAAGCAGACAAAATCCCAGCACGGAGGGGGCTAGGTGGACACGAAATCCATCCCTAACTCTGAACCCATTGGCATTTGATTGCTTCTAGGAGAGGAAGGTTTTTAATGCTATGACCCCCTGTTGACCAACCTCTAGGAAGACCCCATTCCCCAGGAGTAGTTGTCTCATAAGAACTGGACTTGATGAAGGGGGAAAGAAGAGATCTTTAAGTTAGGTGGGTATGGAGGTGAGAGTGGAGTTGTGGATGAGGGGTTAATATGATAAAAACACACTGGATAAAGTCCTCAGGGAATTAGTTAAACTGTTCATAAAGAACAAGTTCATATGAAGAGCTCTTCTTACTGACAAAGTCAGCTGCGGTTTCTGGATTGGAGGAACGCTAAGGCTAAAGAAATATCAGATGAAAGGAACTGAGACAGAAACACGGGATAGAACTGGGAGGTCTGTTTTGTCATGCAGAAACCGCCAAACAGCCCAGAGTTTATTTCAGAACAACCTTATAAGCAAAGGCAGAAAATTGCACAGCACAGACGGTCAGTATCTAAGAGAAGACCATTCTGGTCCTTGAGTGATCAGCCTCCTCTCTAACAGCGCTTGCTGCTCAGAAGCAGCCTTACTTTCTATCCTGATGTTCCTGAGGTTTGGCGTCGGCCGTATTCTTTCTACTAGATAGAATGCTCTTTTCTCATGGGCAAAATGCTCTTTCCCACGGGCTAAATCAGGAGTCTCTCACAGTTCTCAATATTATTGGAAAAAGCAGAGCAGGCAAGCTTTAACTCGAATGACTCATGAGTCAGAATCTACTCCAGATGGAAACGGAGTCATATGTGAACTACCACAAACACCTAGTGCTGCTTCTCCATCTCCAACAGCTGTTTCCTGATGTTTTCTCCCAGCATTCCTGTTCTGTGCTTTGCCACTTTCTGCCTGAAGCCCTGTAGCAAAATTAACAACCTGTGGGCCCTGTTCATGCCTGCTTATGGTGTCTTAGTTCTTCATGACTTTGAAGCAAATTCCTGTACTATTGTTTTGTGTTCCTGGCTTATCACAGTGTCTGAATTAATCTGCTTTATTATCTTTCTTACTGACTGCTCACGAATAAGCACACTTGAGTCTGGAGAAGTCCTTTCCCAGTGTTGAGTCCACCCCTGTGGATGCCAAAAGTCAATTTCTTCTGTTCTTTCTCCTATTTAACAGACCCAGCTTAATTTTGAAGTATAGTTTGAAAGGACATAATCTCAGGCTTTGGATTTGCCATGCACCCCCATGATTATTATATATTCAGTTTTCCAGTATTAATGTTCCTTCCTTAGACACTGGCTCTGCATGATTTGATGGAAAGTGCTTACCTTGATTATTCCCGGTCAGGATGAGGAAGACTCTGGAAGCTCAACATGATGTACTCCTGAGCATAGGTAGATTGCACAATCTGGGGAAATCAGACTGTGTCAAGAGAAATCTTTATATTCTGAAAAATGAGCTATGGCCAAGTGGGATTATGCAAGATCAAAAAGGGGATTTCTCCACTAGCCAACTGACAGTATATATAGATAGCCCCAGCCACATCTCCTCAGCGAGTAGCACAAGGCGCTCACCGAGGTCTCAGCAGGAACTGACAACCCCAGGTGAGTTGTCAGAACTTTCCAGCATTTGCTCTTTGCAGACTCTGTTCCGCCAGCATTCACTGGCTGTGTTTTCATGCTCGGTCTCTCTCCTGAATCTACTAGATGCATTAGAATTCACAGGAGTTAGTGCTGTTGCCATGGGGATTTGTTGTCTGCTTCGGTGTGAATTCAGGGAAGGGTGGGGTCAGCCTTCTACAGATAGACTGCAGAGACCTATGGTGGCTGTAAAACCACCACATCCCACTCCGGAAGATTCCTATAGAATTGGGTTAAGGCTGGCAAGATCAGAATCCAAAGTGCTCTATACTAGGGGTCCATTTGCAAACTCTCAGGCACTGGGAGTCGAATGAAACACATGGAAATGGGGAGCAAGACACTCCCTGGGATCCACTTACATCATCTCTCTACGTGTGTGGATTTCTGCATAGAATCCAGTGGGATTTGGTGATGACATAGAAGCACAGCTCAGCGTTATAGAAGCATCCTCCACCCCATGAAATGGCACGTTCATACTTGTGCTTCCCTGACCCTATAGCAGGATGAAGCCTTCCATTGCCATCATCTTGTGTCTCTTGGTCCTGGGAGTTGACAGCCAAAGGTGGCTCGAGTTCATCAAAGAAGCTGGTCAAGGTAAGAGCAAAGGATGGGGCAGGAGGTTGTATTTGTGGATTCCAAGTATTTACCAGAGCAGGGACCACAAAATTCAGGGCAAACATTCTTGTGAGGTATCCTGGATAGGGGAACATTGTCGCTCTTCCTATGTAGTTCTGAACTTTTATGGTCAGTGTTGACCTCTTTGTGTGAGGACCCCTAGCCTGAGAGCACATAATGTGTGTACATCAGCTTTTCCACAGGAATATAGGAGCAATCTGTACTTGAAAGATGCAGATTCGCCAGCAGGAGAGGGAATCTGCTGCCCCCTTGTGGAAGGTGATGAACAGCTCACCTCTATATCTGGTGGCGTGAAATGTAGAGCATCTTTCCTGTACAGTGTTCCAGGGGAGGAAGAGGAGGACCAGTAGAGTTCTCGAACACAGCGACAGCAGCGAAGGCTAACTGAGCTCTTCACACTGTGAAAAGGCGTTGTCCAAGAAGCATTATTTGTTAAAATGGAGTAATGTTTAAATTAACCTGGTGGTGTAAGAGCCCCATCTATCTCTTAAGGAAACTGAGGCCAAAAGCAGACATAAACTATCTAACAAAAACTCAAAGAAGAACAGATGTTATCCCAGGTTGGCCAGCTTCTCAGAGTCCACTAGACAGCTCCCAGAACAGAGCGGGGGCTTCATGAGCACACACCCACTCTTTACCTGAGAGCGGCAGTTCCTGGGTTGGGGAAGGCAGCTGCCTTTAAAGGAAGCTTCAGAACCTCCACCGGCAGATGACCATGACTTACTTACCTGGATACCGGTCTGCTGGGGCCGAGACACAGGCAGGGAACTATCACCAAGGGAAAGACATCCCACCAGGCACAGCACAGTAAAAGTTAAATCAACCTAGATATTAGCCTTGCCCTTTTTCCTTAACTTGTTACTTCTGAAAATATTTCCCATTTACTGTTAGCTGGGTCTGATTCCTTCAGTGCGCAGCTCACCACTCCTGTTCTTGCTTTAGACCTTTTGCTCTTTGTGGCACCTTCCTGAGGAGCAGAGAAGTGAGAAGATGCGAATAGATGGAGCATCTTCCATGAACATCCCGTGTGCATTTTCTCGGTTTTTCTGCATAACCGCCAAGGTGGCTAATACTCTTCCCTGTTCTTGTAGAGGACACAGAAGTTTTTAACCTAGGTGTCCTTTGTCACCTAGAGTTTCTGGTCACCCAGCTTGTTTCAGTCTGTCAGAGAACGCCCTGCTGTCTCCTGCTGATGGAGTGCTGGGAACTGCTCAGGCTGCAGTAGATCCTGAACATCTGTGGACTCAGAGCAGAGCTGCACTCACTCTGCCTGGAGAGCAGGTTCTCCCGTTGTCTGTGCTGGGAGAGAGTTGTGGCTGCAGTGGGTGACTGTAGCATTTGAGAGGCCGAGGCAGTAGGATTGTGGCTTTCAGGTCATCCAGGGTCATATAGAGATACATGCTGTCTCTAAAGGAAGAGAACATAAAGAAAGGAAAGGAATGGAGAAAGGAGAGAGGGGAGATGAGGAAGGGAAGAGGCCTCATGTGCTCACACCATATATACAGTTTCCCTGGATCATTTCAGAGAGGGCTTCATTATCGTCTGATGACACACCCCCTGGAGATCATCTCTCCAGAATACGCTTTCTTGAGCAGCCAAAGATTAATAACAACAGCCGGGCGATGGTGGCGCACGCCTTTAATCCCAGCACTCGGGAGGCAGAGGCAGGCGGATCTCTGTGAGTTCGAGACCAGGCTGGTCTACAGAGCTAGTTCCAGGACAGGCTCCAAAGCCACAGAGAAACCCTGTCTCGAAAAACCAAAAAAAAAAAAAAAAAAAAAAAAAAAAAAAGATTAATAACAACAGAACTAAGGCAGGAATCCCTCAGAATAAAACTCGCTCCAAATATGCTTCCTCACAGACATGGGGAAGTAAGAACTGTTCATGTCAAGCCATAGTTCTCTGGGCTTGTGAAAGGCTGAAGTCACTGGGATGAGTTGGACAGAAGTTTTCACCCTGTTTTGCCTAAACACAATTTTCCTTGCCATTCTCTTCCCTCTCCAGGAACTAGAGACATGTGGCGAGCTTACTCTGACATGAAAGAGGCCAACTGGAAAGGCGCGGACAAATACTTCCATGCTAGAGGGAACTACGATGCTGCCCAAAGGGGACCAGGAGGAGCCTGGGCTGCTAAAGTGATCAGGTAACAGAGGTCTCAGTGAACAGAACTTGACTGCTTTGGAGAGTCAGGAGGGGCTCTCCTCTGCATCCCGTGCACACTGCCTGTAGCCTTCCTCTTCTCTGTGTACAGTACTGGAAACGGTTGGCAGTGATCATGAGCCCCCCACCCTCTCTCCCCTTGGTGCTGCTCGTCCAGCATGAGGGGGAATCCTGGGCTGAGTAGGCGCTTGCTCAGGCAGGATCAGTACCAGCCTCTCCTTCTCTGGTGTTCCTGGGCTCCTAGTACAGCCATCTTTTCGTGTCCAGAGTGTGGAGCTATTGTCATCAGCTTGGTTATGGGTCTTCTTCTTGTCTGTCTTGATTGCAGTGATGCCAGAGAGGGTATTCAGAGGTTCACAGGACGTGGAGCAGCAGACTCAAGAGCTGATCAGTTTGCCAACAGATGGGGCCGGAGTGGTAGAGACCCCAACCACTTCCGACCTATTGGCCTGCCTAGTAAATACTGAGTTTTCTCTTGATGTTCCCAGCCGTGCAGACCCCAAGGAAAGAGGCAATTACTGAATTGAATTAGTTCCTAAAATCTGGATCCCTAAGCACCACCAAAATGTTGAATAAATACTTGTGAAATGCAACTTGTCACTGTCATTTTGAAATCGCACAAGATTGTGGGACATGGGAATGACAAGAAACACCACACCAGCCCCGCTCTCCCGTCGTCGGGAGCATCCACCCTCTGAAGTCGTGGCAGTCGCTGGCCAGGATGCTCCGTGGTGGTCGTTGGGCATGCGGGGGAGAGCGAGGGCGACACTGCAAGGATAGGGGCGCAAGTGGTTGGCGTTGACAGGAGAGGAGAGCTCTGGGCGGCGGCTCGTGAGGCCCCGCAATGGGAGCGCCCCGGGAGAGGGCTCCCAGCCCTGGGAACAGCGCGGCAGCGACCACTGTGGCGACTCCGGGGCTCTGTGCTCAGGGAACGCGAGGCGCGCCCAGGGGGACCGCAGCCGCTTTCGCTTGCCCCAGCTGTCCAAATTCTGGTTCCCTCCGCCCGTTCGCCCACCCTGGGCGCCGGCGTCAGCTACTTGAGCGGCCCCAGCCTCCCCTCTGCCAGCTCCGGGAGGCAGGGATGCGGCCGTGAGATGCTGTCGGGGGGGGGGTGGGCAGCAGCTCGCGGAGCGCGTGGGCGTCGCGCCCGGGGCCCGGGACGCAGGGGTGCAGCCTCGCCGCGCCGGTCCCTCTCCGATTTCCCCGGCCAGTCGAGGTGCCGGGCGCCTCCTGGGTCGCAGAGATGTTGCGGTTGCTTCCCGCGCCGATCGCCATCTGGGCCTTGGAGAAACTGAATGACTTCCCCCGAGTGTTCGGTGCGCGCAAGTCCAAAGCTCAGAGGCAGAAGTGCTTGCAAGGCTCCTCGCAGTTCCTAGTCAGGGTAGCCAGGCGGAGCTACGCCCCTGCCCCACCTCAAAGATGCCGCTTCAAAAGAGCAAGAGCTTTTCTGTCAGAAGCTACAGCGGAGCTGTGGACTGTTGGATTTCAGTGACTGTTTCAGACTTGAAGAGCAAAGAAATTAAAATGAGCAGCACTGAATCAGCTGGTTGAGTGTGTTTCAACTAGTAGTGGTGTCATTGTCGAATCAGTATTCTGCTATAGTAAAGATGATCAGTGCTAACATCTTCCGTTCGCTTCCTTCAAATGATAATCCAGATTTTGATGCAGAAGATGATGCGTCCACACTTGAGGCTCTTGGCCTCACATACAGTTGGTGTATGGATTCTTCTTGAGATTCTCGAAGAGTCTTGATTTCAGCCCAGCACTGCAAATCGATACATTCACCAGAAGTTTGTACAACAGCTCCTGGAGCTTTTTGATAGTGAAGACCCGAGAGAACGACTTCCTGAAGTCGGTTCTACATCAGATTCATGGGAAGTTTCTTGGGCTGAGAGCGTTCATCAGAAAGCAAATTAACATTTTCCCCGGGTTAATATATGGAACAGAGCGTTTCAACGCTGTGGCTGAACTCCTTGAGATCTGAGGAAGTATCATCGGTGGCTGGGCGTCGCCACTGAAAGCAGAACATAAACAATTTCTAATGAAGGTCCTTATTCCTATGCACACTGCTTTGTTTCACTGACACACTGTGTCCTACAGTTCCTGGAGAAAGACACAGCATGGGCAGAGCCTGTTATCAAAGGACTGCTGAGATTTTGCCTAAACATGAAGACAGAAAGAGGTGATGTTTTCAGAAGAAATTGAAGAAATCTTAGATGTCATTGAGCCAACACAATTCAAAGCACTTGAAGAGCCCTTTTAAAGCAGATGTCCAAGTGCGTTTCGGTTCTCATTTTCAGGTTGCAGAAAGAGCACTGTACTTCTGGAATAGTGAATATCCCTTTGATTGAAGAGAATACTGATAAAATTCTGCCGATGATGTTTGCCAGTTTGTATAAAATTTCCAAAGAACACTGGAATCAGACCATTGGGTACAACGTGCTGAAAACCCTGATGGAGACGAACGACAAGCTTTTTGGTGATCTTACTAGTTCCTACAAAGCTGAGAGACAGAGAGAAAAAATGAAAGAACTGGAACGTGAAGAACTGTGGAAAAGACCTGAAAAGCTGAAGCTAAAGATGGCTCTCGAGAAACAGGACAGCGCATACAACATGCACAGCATTCTCGGCTGAAATACAAGTGCCAAGTAAGATCAGCTCCCGCCTCTGCTGGGTGGGGAGTTTTGTACACTCTTTTGGAATATATAAAAACTTCAGGGGCTGGAGAGATGGCTCAGTGGTTAAGAGCATTGCCTGCTCTTCCAGAGGTCCTGAGTTCAATTCCCAGCAACCACATGGTGGCTCACAACCATCTATAAAGATGTCTGGTGCCCTCTTCTGCCTGCAGACATGCACACAGACAGAATATTGTTTGCATAATAAATAAATAAATATTAAAAAAAACCTTCAAAGCAAACCTCATCAGTATAATATTATTAGCAGGCCAGTTTTTCCTGGGAAGCATAAGTAAAAAAAAAGTATGGGCTAAACATAGCCCTGGCTGACCACGGACACAGTGGTCACCTTTGTCTGACCGTTGACTGTGTCACCTGATCATCCGTGTTACATGTGAGGTCACCCTGGGAATGGCAAGGATCACGACTGTGTCCCTCTATCTTCCGTGTTACATGTGAGGTGATCATGGGAGTCGCAGGGATCACGACTTGAACTCTTGATCATGCTACACACAGATCAAGTCACCTTCTGTGCTTTCACATGGCTGCAGACCTTGGTTCCATCTGAGGAAAGAACTTCTGTAAGATAAAGCCCAAGCTCCTTAAAGATACTGCCAAAATCTGGGATTTGCAACACCTACGTTTCCAGGATTTTGAAGCACAAAGTATTAAAACTGGGGGAAAGTAAACAAAAATTCTGCACCCAAATACACCTTTCAGCAGCAGCACCCCAGAGTGTAGCATCGTGGGTGGACCCGAGGCTCACCTCTCCGTCATTCCTCTCCTCTCCAAGGCTGGAGGTTGTGCTGTGGACAATGGTCTGTACCCTGTAAAGATTTGTCAGTTGTATTGGTTTAATAAAACGCTGATTGGCCAGTAGCCAGGCAGAAAGCAGAGGTGGGGCGACCAGAACAGTAAAATTCTGGGAAAAGGAAAGACTCAGTCTACAATCATCACCCAGACACAGAGGAAGCAAGATGAGATGCATCGCTGATAAAAGGTACCAAGCCACGTGGCTAACACAGACAAGAACAATGGACTAATGTACGGTGTAAGAGTGAGTTAATAAGAAAGCTCCAGCCAATGCGCCAACCACTTTATAAATAATGGAGGCTTCTGTGTGTTTCTTTGCAACTGAAAGGCTGGGGGACTGGGCGGACAGAAACCTCTGTCAACAAGGCAGGGCCTTCCCAGTCCTCAACTGCCTGACCTCAGGCCCCTGTAGGTGGAGGCTCTGAGTCCCACAATGTGAGGCAGACAGATAGCTGTCACTGCCCGACTTTATTCAGAGGAAATGCATTGACTATGCAGAGGCCCTGTACGTTCTTACCTGGACAGTATTTCTCACTTGTTATCAGTTCCATTCCAACCTCTTGCCTTGCTATCGTATGAAAAATGTTTTATTAATGAAAGACCTTCACTGGGGATTGAACAGCATTTAATAAAGTCTATGTTTTTGAGAAAAAAATTTAAAAAGAAACATCACACCATTATTTTTTTAAAGAAAGAGACATGAAAAGATAGGGATTGGAATATTACTGTCTATGCCTATACATGGACCAAACATGTATATGTGTCCCATCAAACACAGGTAGATAGCAGAAAGCCCTGTGTATGATTTCAATTATGAAGTTAAAAACTAGATAAAAACCAGCACATGCTAGGCTGAGGACACAGCCTAATAACAGTGCAATTGTGTAGCATGCATGAGGCCCAAGCTTCCACCCCATGGCTCCCCATAAAAAAATCAATAAATTCTTACTTAGCAAAATATAACTTAAAAAGTGGTAAGATGAAATCAAAGCATTTTTTAAACAAAGTAACAGTTTTAAAAGTTTGACACTTCCCACAAAGAAAGCATCAGATCTAGATGTTTCTATAGATAATTTTAAACCTTCAAAAGAAAGTACAACCATTTTGTAAAATGATTCTGTAGAGAAGACAACATATTCAGCACCCATTTTGTCTGGGACAGGAAAGCTTTGACTTTTTTCCTCCCCACAACCTGAAAGAAATGACCCAAAAAAGCAAAGCACAGGGATCTGTGATGAACTGACTCCAGCTAAAACCAGCTCCAGGCTCGAAGTATAGCCTGGGCTTCTCCCATCACACAATCCCTGAAGATTCTTGAATCATGGAAATTGGGGTTCAGATATCATATGTCATTTCTTTTACCAAACCACACCCTTCCCTGGGTCATGCTGGCTCAGGCAGTCCCTTTGTGACTGGACAGCTATGTCCTCTGCCATTAGCTGCCTCTTCAACTTCTGGTCTCTTGTTGGTCCCTTCCTTGCTTCAGGAGTTCTTGAAAAACTCACCTTCTTCCCTGAGGTGTAAACTAGTTTGTATTATGTATACATATATACATGCATACCTAGACACACACACACACACACACATTATACATACATACATACCTAGACACACACACACATACAAACAGACACACACACACATACACATAGGCCGAAGCTGTTCTTTTGTTCCCACCCGCTCCAATCCAAAATAATCACACAGAAACTATATCGTTTGCAGTACTGTTTAGCCAATAGCTTAAGCATATTTCTGGCTTAACTCTTATACCTTAAATTAACCCATTTCTATTAATCTGTGTATTGCCACGTGGCTGTGGCTTACTGGGTAAAGTTCCATCCAGCATCTGTCTTTGGTGGCAGCTACATGGTTTCTCGCTGACACTGCCTTCTTTTTTCCCAGCATTCAATTTGGTTTTCCCACCTAAGCTCTATTCTGCTAAGCCACTGGCCCAAACAGATTTATTCATTAACCAATAAAAGCAACACATAGACAGAAGGACTTCCCACACCACACACACACGCGCACACACACACACACCTTCTGAGGGCAGGCCGCAGGGATTAACATCGCCAGAAGAAGACAGAGAGGCCAGCAGAAGGATCCAGTTTCACCTTGTCCAGCAGTCATTTGAAAGGCGGCAGAAGAGACAGTTTCCTGATCTGCCATGGTCCTAGCAGCACCCGCGTGCATGCAGCATCCACACCTTGATGAGCAGCGCGTGCGGAGCATGGATGGCGGCCCCACCAGGAGAGCAGCCGTCATCCTTGAGCTCCAGGATGCTGAGTCCAGTGCATCTCTGCTGGCGGGAAGCCAGCAGGGCCCTGGGCCCCCACCAGACGGTCAGGCGCCTTGAAAGCCCCATTTTCACACCAACATCTGCCAGAGTGTCCAGGATTCGAGAGTAGCCAGGCTCACTACCACTGAGCCCTGTGGAAACTGAGCCCTGTGACAGCATGGATCACATCTTCCTCCCCTTCTGGAGGGAATGAGCCGCTCTGTGAGCCTGACACCCTCCACCTGACAGCAGTGCATGTAGCATACACAGTAACCCCCATCGCGCACCGTGACTGGGGTGTTGGTCGTACAGATGGATGACTTTGGAAGCGGTCGCTTCTTTTCAATGGAGTTGATGACAGCCCTGCCACAGAGGACACCAGTGTGCCTGACCTCGGTGTTAGGACCAATTTCATCCAGGATAAAGGGATTGTGTGTGGCTTCACTGCCAAGAAATGTACATTACTGTGGCACACTGTGTCTTTGTTGTGGGGTGACAAGTTAACCCCTGTCCTCCAAAGGGCAGAGACTGTGACTTGGTCCACGCCTGGGGAGCTGGCCATTATCTTGTGAGCAGCCACAACACCTGCTGCTGTGAAGCCCTCTGCGTTTTCTTTTTCTATTTCTATTTTCTAGTTTTGTTATGCAGTCCAGGTTAGGTTTGAACTCTTTTATTATTACTATTATTATCATCATTATCATTATTATTATTACTGAGATCTACATTTTTCTCTGCTCCCCTCCCTACCTCTCCCCTCCCCTTTAACCCTCTCCCAAGGTCCCATGCTCACAATTTACTCAGGAGATCTTGTCTTTTTTACTTCCAATGTAGATTAGATCTATGTATGTCTCTCTTGGGTCCTCGTTGTTGTCTAGGTTCTCTGGGATTATTTGTGGGAAGGTTTTCTTTGAACTCTTCATCTTCCACTCTAGCTTCTCAAGTGCTGGGATTATGGGTGAATCTCAACATGCCAGATTCCATTTTTTAAGATAGTGGCTTGATATGTTGCCCAGACAGACTTTAACTTTCAGGCTCCGTCCGTCCCTTGTCAACCCCCTCATGAACACGCCACCAGGCTGGTGCAGTTCTCCACTTTCTTCTCTTCGTGCTTGAGGTTTCTACCCTGGAACTTTCTATCTCAAAACACACCGAATATCCCCATAGAAGGCCCTTGCCCACAGCCAGTCAGCCTAAGGGTTATCCAGGAAGGGGAGCATCACATACAGCTGGGGACCTTTATGCATCCTCAGGCACCCAGCCCCAAACAGGGTGGATTCTCAGACCTCTACCCTCCAGCTTCCTCTGGAGCTGAGGCTTGTGTTGCCTTCACTCTCCCTGGTTTCAAGGTCAGCTGGCTTAGCAATGGCTCCTTTCCTGTGATCCTGTCCTTTCCGTGGGGATCAGTTAGGCCCAGACATCCTGTGCCTCCTTCCAGTCACTCAGTCCTCTCCCAGTGATCCCACCGGGCAGTTGGAGAAAGGACTTCTCAGGTAGCTGGCGGGACTCCAGCTTGTTCCCGACCTGGCTCACCAAACACTGGTGCTACTTGTCCTTGTCTTTCAGTCGAGTAAAAATAATCTTATTTGGCCCCAAATATTTCAAAGCTATTTCTCCCCGCTCTTTCCTCTCTCCCTGCTCCAGATTAGGAGAGAATCTCACGTGCAGCATAGTAGGTCCACAACCTAAATCTTCTGTCCCCATAGCACTCTGACCAGGCCTTCTTCAAAATCTCTTTTCCTATGTCAGAGTTTGTGCTGAGTGTATCTGACCTCCAGTGAGTGTTCTTAACCACTGAGCCATCTCCGGATCTGAAAATATGCCTGTTTTTCACATTAGGCTCTGTGTATTTTAAGAAAACCCTCCCTATCTCTGAGGTCATAAAAGTCTAAAAGCTTTAAATGTTTTATGTATCCAGTTCTTCATCCAGATTCAGCTTGTTTTAAATCCCACATCTAAGCATCACCATCCTCCTCCTCTTCCTTTACAGTGGAGAATATTCTCTCTCTCTCTCTCTCTCTCTCTCTCTCTCTCTCTCTCTCTCTCCCTCTCCCTCTCCCTCT
>CAWTZC010001484.1:0-18652 GCA_963919715.1 Microtus obscurus
TTTTTAGTTACAGTAAATATTTTATTGTATATTAAATAATAGCACATGGAGATATTATGAAAGGTCACAGCTCAATAATGTAAATAATGAAGCTTGCAGTGCATCATACTTTATGGTAGCTGTGTGTTGTACAATCACAAACATGCAAAATAATTAGTTTCTTAATATTTTAATTAAATATTTTGATTTATTTATATAAATTCATTATAACATGGAGAGCTGTATAATATGTTATAATGTTATTATTATCTATTTCTATAAAGATATTTTGAGCATAAAAACTTGGTGTGAATAAGAGCCACAGATAAACTTTTAAGCCAATGTATTTACATACTTTTTATGCTGTTTGAAGAATTCCCTGTATTTTGATAGTCTTGAGTAGTGGGCTGTTTCTTTGTTCTGGAGTACAGTTGAGGGAATGCCATCCTGGAAAGTTTTTGCAGGGAGCAAATGAGAAGGACATATTGCTTAAATTAAGTAAAGAAATGTTCTATAAGGACTTGTAGTTTAAAACAGATTCAAGGTCACGATAAAGTAAAAATTAGTGTTTGATGTTGAAATTGAAGTAAGGTTAGTATTCCTGGAGTCAGGTACATGAAGATAGACATCACTATTAGAACACTCTTTCTCACAAAAGTGTGCACAATTATACTATAAAGTATAAACTTGGTTTGCTACTATTTAGAGGTATAAGTTTACTATATAGATATTTTAAACAATTTTGCTTTCTTCTTGGAGAATTTGAATAAGAGATTAATTTTTATTTTTTTCAATGGGATTTTGAAAAAATTGAACAATGAAAATCTACTAAACGATTAAAATAATTGTTTTATAATTTTTTTTTTTTATTTAAAATATTTATTGCAATATGTTATGATTAGGGTTTATAGGAAAAATATCAGATTTTCCTTTGCAAGCAGTTATCGACTGGAGATAGCTTCTGGGTTAGGGATGATTGCTTGATTCCAATTCTCCCAGTTTTGGGACACAGCTATCTTAGACCTATGCAGCTACTGTGCATGAGCTCATACACAGGCTGATGCTGCTGTGTTTAGAAGGCATTCTCTCCTTGATGTCTTCCATCTACTCTGACCATTAAAGTTTTACTGTATCTTTTTCCACAAGGGTCCACAGGGTTCATATTTCACAGATATGGAAAAACTTTTGGTTATATGCATAAGGTACTTATAGCTGGATCTTTTTTTTTTTTTGTCAAAGCCTCCGTTTATTAGGGACAGGGTAACACATATACCCCCTGTATGAGGGCTTGGGGAGCAGGGCACAGGAGCATGGAATCTGGCCTCGTGGTCCCAGTCACGTAACCTACATCCGGTCAGGTAGGCCAAGAAGTCAGGAGTTGCCACACCTAGTTCCCTGGATAGCTGGAATTTAAGGCAGTTCCGCTATCAGATTAGGTTCGTTAGCAATTAGCGAATAGCTAATTGGGTGTGGGGCAGGTTTTGCCAATAGGAATATTCTTAACATAATTATGGGTTTGGGGTTCCCTGCAGGCTCCCCAAGGTGATGGTTTCTGTAACAATCTTTAGGGGGGGGAAACGGCTCCCAACATATTCCTCCTTTCTTATATAAAGGCAAGTAGTTATAGGTGGAGGGCACCAAGACAGAGTCAACCATGGTGTCAGATCTAAAGGAGAAGGGACTGGGACAAGGAGAGACCCTCCTCTCGACTGGTGAAGCAATTTACCTCTCCTGGGAACAGAGGGGTGCCTTATGAGTAGCATTAGTTTCTTGGAGCTTCTCAAATAAAAGGTATCTAGTAGGATTAAAGTAAGCAGATCACAGGGCACCCTGTCTTAGGCTATGTGGAGAGCGCCCTCGTACCTAAAAACCATGCCATGTTGAGCCGGCCTGTACGGCCTCTGTATGGTTTGAAATTTAGGTGAGGATCCACACTAACTCCCGTCATTGGGCCCCTGTATCTATCATTAATGAAAAATCTGTGAGGTGCTCCTTAAACAAAAGATATGATATAATTCTGGCACCAATAACTCCATCTCCAGACAAGAAGAAAGGGGCACCTTCCAAACCCAGTATTCACCTTTTAGTCTGGCCCATGGTATGTCCTCCTTCCTAAATGCCTACTCCACAAAAAGTTACGTGTGCTTGCCTGCCATCAATTAGGGAGGTGAAAAAGGGATCAAAATCTAAAATTCTTAACATATGCATTAAACCCAAACACTTTACAGCATGTGTCAAACCTTTCCCAACATCTATAAGCAGTTACAAATATCATTAGATCAATTTCAGTAAGAGTACAATGACATACATTGTTGTCAAATACCACCCTTTCCAGACTCTGAGCAACAGTCACAGGAACCCCAATCTTTCCCCTTCTTAAGTGAAGAGGTTAGTATTTTAATTAAAATGAGTTCTGTGTCCCAAAGATTAAAACACTCTGATGTCCAGTCTGCATCTCAGCTCCAAAGCAGACCAGAGTTCAAGCTGCAGAAGCAGTTTAGCACTTGTGCTTCAGGGCCGGTGGGATTCCTGGGTGAGGTGAGCTGGATTCAGCTATCTGAAGCACATCCTGGCATTATCTCAGCCGGGTCTCCCAGGACTCAGGAGGCAGAATTGACACCCTGTAGAGTGGAGCAGCAGGTTCTGTTATCAGGGACTCCTCTCCTTGGGGGCAGGAAAAGCCAGACTAAGGACCTCTCTGCAATCGCCTCAGGAACTCCTCTGTGTCCGCAGCGCAGCCTCGACATCAGGCCCAGCTTTTATTTTCTTTCTGTGAAAAAAGCATAAACATATCCTCGACCCCAAATATATATAGGTCGGGTTTTTTCATAATGCATTGCAAGGGCTTTTCCACCTTGCCCTAGCAAAGGTCAGCTTGGTGTGTCAGATCCGTTTGCATCTGGATCTACTTCCAAGTTTCATAAGCTGCTTACAAGGAGCCTTATTATGCTCCATAATATTTTTTTTTATTATTAGCCATATATGCAGTTCCTCCATTGGAAGAGCCATTTGTAAAATTTAGCATAAAATCCTTTAAGGGATTTTTTTTGCTATAACATTAGCAAAATACAGTTGTGTGAATTGTAGCAATAATCATCTGGGGATCAAGCCATTTTTTAGCTTTTATCCTGCCCTTTTGTACCAGACAGGCTACTGGTTTAAATTAAGAGTTTAATATCTTAATTGGGAAAACTTGAGAAGATTTTGCCATAAACAGCATTTTTTTATAAAAATGTTGTAGAATAAGTTTTATATTTAATATGCACACTTGCCATAGCTGCATTATAATTAATATACTGTATTTGTTGATTATTGTATACTTTACCTGTTGATTTATATTTTACCTGTTTGAGTACCTGTTAGGCAGCTTTAAGCTCTCTCTATTGGAAAGTGTTTTTTTTTTTATTTTATTTTTTTTCTATTCTAAGATGGCTCCCTTAATTAAGATGTGTGCTTCTCTGCTCCCCTAACCAACCTTCCTTTATCCCAAACATCCCGATTCCCCAGGTTCCCCCCATCCTCCCCTTCTCACATTTCTCTCCCCTTCTCCCCTCACCCCCCCTCCCAACACACCCCCAAGATCCCAAATTTTTGCCCGGCCATCTGGTCTACTTCCCATAACCAGCAGGATAGCTATATGTTTTTCATTCGGTTCACCTTCTTATTTAGTTTCTTTAGGATATCAAATTATAGACTCACTGACCTTTATTTATCTCTAGAAACCAATTATGAGTGAGTACATCCCATGTTCATCCTTTTGGGTCTGGGTTACCTCACTCAGGATAGTGTTTTCTATTTCCATCCATTTGCATGCAAAATTCGCGAAGTCATTGTTTTTTACCGCTGAGTAGTATTCTAATGTATATATATTCCATACTTTCTTCATCCATTCTTCCATTGAAGGGCATCTAGGTTGTTTCCAGGTTCCGGCTATTACAAATAATGCTGCTATGAACATAGTTGAACAAATGTCCTTGTCATATGATCGGGCATCTCGTGGGTATATTCCCAAGAGTGGCATTGCTGGGTCCATGGGTAGGTTGATCCCAAATTTCCTGAGAAACCGCCACACTGCTTTCCAAAGTGGTTGCACAAGTTTGCATTCCCACCAGCAATGGATGAGGGTACCCCTTTCTCCACAGCCTCTCCAGCAAAGGCTATCATTAGTGTTTTTGATTTTAGCCATTCTGACAGGTGTAAGGTGATATCTCAATGTTGTTTTGATTTGCATTTCCCTGATCGCTAAGGAGGCTGAGCATGACCTTAACTGCCTTTTGGCCATTTGAACTTCTTCTGTTGAGAATTCTCTCTTCAGATCAGTGCCCCATTTTTTAATTGGGTTAATTAGCATTTTAAAGTCTAGTTTTTTGAATTCTTTATATATTTTGGAGATCAGACCTTTGTCTGTTGCGGGGTTGGTGAAGATCTTCTCCCAGTCAGTGGGTTCCCTTTTTGTCTTAGTGACAGTGTCTTTTGCTTTACAGAAGCTTCTCAGTTTCAGTAGGTCCCATTTATTCAAAGTTGCCCTTAATGACTGTGCTGCTGGAGTTATACCTAGGAAGCGATCGCCTGTGCCCATCTGTTGTAGGGTACTTCCCACTTTCTCTTCTATCAGGTTCAGTGTGTTCAGATTGATATTGAGGTCTTTGATCCATTTGGACTTGAGTTTTGTGCATGGTGATAGATATGGGTCAATTTTCTTTCTTCTACAGGTTGACATCCAGTTGTGCCAGCACCATTTGTTGAAGATGCTTTCTTTCTTCCATTGTATACTTTTAGCACCTTTATCGAAAATGAGGTGTTCATAGGTTTGTGGGTTAAGATCCGGGTCTTCTACACGATTCCATTGGTCGACTTCTCTATTTTTATGCCAATACCACACTGTTTTCATTACTGTAGCTCTATAGTAGAGTTTAAAGTCAGGGATGGTAATGCCTCCAGAAGTACCTTTATTGTACAAGATTGTTTTGGCTATCCTGGGTTTTTTGTTATTCCATATAAAGTTGATTATTGTCCTTTCAAGATCAGTGAAGAATTTTAATGGGATCTTGATGGGGATTGCATTGAATCTATAAATTGCCTTTGGTAGGATTGCCATTTTTACTATGTTGATCCTCCCAATCCAAGAGCAAGGGAGATCCTTCCATTTTCTGGTATCCTCTTCAATTTCTTTCTTCAATGCCTTAAAGTTCTTGTCAAATAGATCCTTCACTTCTTTGGTTAGAGTTACCCTGAGGTATTTTATGCTGTTTGTGGCTATTGTGAAAGGTGATGCTTCTCTGATTTCCCTCTCTGCTTCCATATCCTTTGTGTATAGGAGGGCGACTGATTTTTTGGAGTTGATCTTGTATCCTGCCACATTACTAAAGGTGTTTATCAGCTGTAGGAGTTCTTTGGTGGAGTTTTTTGGGGTCGCTTATGTAGACTATCATATCATCTGCAAATAACGAAAGTTTAACTTCTTCCTTTCCAATTCGAATCCCCTTGATCCCCTTATGTTGTCTTATTGCTATTGCTAAAACTTCAAGCACTATATTGAAGAGGTATGGAGAGAGTGGACAGCCTTGTCGTGTTCCTGATTTAAGTGGGATGGCTTTGAGTTTCTCTCCGTTTAATTTGATGTTAGCTGTCGGTTTGCTGTAAATAGCTTTTATTATATTTAAGTATGACCCTTGTATCCCTCATCTCTCCAAGACTTTTATCATAAAGGGATGTTGAATTTTGTCAAAAGCTTTTTCAGCATCTAATGAAATGATCATATGGTTTTTTTCTTTCAGTTTATTTATATGATGGATTACATTGATAGATTTTCGTATGTTGAACCAGCCTTGCATCTCTGGTATGAAGCCTACTTGATCATAATGGATAATGTTTCTAATGTATTCTTGGATACGGTTCGCCAGTATTTTGTTGAGGATTTTTGCGTCGATGTTCATGAGTGAGATTGGCCTGTAATTCTCTTTCTTGGTTGAGTCTTTGTGTGGTTTTGGTATCAGAGTGATGGTAGCTTCATAAAAGGAATTTGGCAATGACTCTTCTGTTTCTATATTGTGAAATACCTTAAGGAGTATAGGTATTAGGTCTTCTTGGAAATTCTGGTAGAATTCCGCATTGAAACCGTCTGGTCCTGGGCTTTTTTTGGTAGGGAGGTTTTTTGATAACAGCTTCTAATTCTTCGCGACTGACAGGTCTATTTAGATTGCTCACCTGGTCCTGATTTAACTTTGGTATATGGTATTTATCTAAAAAAAGTGTCCATTTCTTTTACATTTTCCAGTTTTGTGGCATACAGGCTTTTGTAGTAAGATCTAATGATTCTCTGAATTTCCTCTATGTCTGTGGTTATGTCCCCCTTTTCATTTCTGATCTTATTAATTTGCAGATTCTCTCTCTGCCGTTTGATTAGTTTGGATAGGGGTTTATCAATTTTGTTGATTTTCTCCAGGAACCAGCTTTTTGTTTCATTGATTCTTTGGATTGTTTTCTGTGTTTCTATTTTGTTGATTTCAGCCCTCAGTTTGACTATTTCCAGTCTTCTACTCCTCCTAGGTGAGTCTGCTTCTTTTTTTTCTAGAGCTTTCAGGTGGGCTGTTAAGTCTCCAATGTATGCTTTCTCTGTTTTCTTTAAGTGGGCACTAAGGGCTATGAACTTTCCCCTTAGGACTGCTTTCAAAGTGTCCCATAAGTTTGAGTATGTTGATTCTTTATTTTCATTGAATTCAAGGAAGACTTTAATTTCTTTCTTTATTTCTTCTTTAATCCAGGTGTGGGTCAATAGTTGACTATTCAGTTTCCATGAGTTTGCAGGCTTTCTGGGGGTAGCATTGTTGTTGAATTCTAACTTTAGTCCGTGGTGATCTGATAAGACACAGGTGGTTATGGATTTTTTTTGTAACTGTGGAAGTTTGCTTTGTTACCGAGGATGTGGTCAATTTTCGAGAAGGTTCCATGAGCTGCAGAGAAGAAGGTATATTCTTTCCTATTTGGGTGGAATATTCTACAGATGTCTATTAAGTCCAATTGATTCATTACCTTTATTAATTCTCTAATTTCTCTGTTAGGTTTCTGTCTGATTGACCTGTCCATTGGTGAAAGAGGCGTGTTGAGATCTCCCACTATTAGTGTGTGCTGTTTGATGGCGGCTTTGAGTTTTAGTAAGGTTTCTTTTACATATGTGGGTGCTTTTATGTTAGGGGCATAGATATTCAGGATTGAGACCTCATCCTGATCAATTGTTCCTGTTATGAGTATAAAATATCCCTCTCCATCTCTTCTGATTGATTTAAGTTTGAAGTCAACTTTGTTAGAAATTAGTATGGCCACACCTGCTTGTTTCTTAGGTCCATTTGCTTGATAAACCTTTTCCCATCCCTTTACTCTAAGTAGGTGCCTATCTTTGTGGTTGAGGTGTGTTTCTTGTAAACAGCAGAATGTTGGATCCTGTTTGCGTATCCAATCTCTTAGCCTGTGTCTTTTTATAGGTGAGTTGAGTCCATTGACATTAAGGGATATTAATGACAAGTGGTTGCTAACTCTGGTCACTTTTTTAGTCATAGGGTTTGTGTGTTTGCTTTCTTTTAGTTGCGCTGGTAAAGGGTGTCTAGAAGTTTGAGTTATTGTGGTCATTGTTGGTCTCCTTGGTTTGTGATTTTCCTTCTATTACTTTCTGTAAGGCTGGATTTGTGGCTACGTATTGTTTAAATTTGTTTTTATCCTGGAAAATTTTGTTTTCTCCATTTATAGTGAACGAAAGCTTGGCTGGGTATAGTAGTCTGGGCTTGCATCCATGTTCACTTAGCTTCTGCAGTACATCTATCCATGACCTTCCGGCTTTCATGGTTTCCATATAGTAGTCAGGAGTAAGTCTGATAGGTTTACCTTTATAAGTAACTTGACCTTTTTCCTTTGCAGCTCTTAATATTCTTTCTTTATTCTGGATGTTTCATGTTCTGATTATTATGTGGCGAGGAGATGGTTTTTTCTGGTCCAGTCTATTCGGTGTTCTGTATGCTTCTTGAACCTTCAAAGGAATATCTTTCTTTAGGCTGGGAAAGTTTTCTTCTATAATTTTATTAAATATATTTTCTGAACCATTGAGCTGTACTTCTTCTCCTTCTTCTATCCCAATTATTCTTAGGTTTGGTCTTTTTATTGTGTCCCATATTTCCTGAATGTTTTGTAATGAGAATTTGTTGGTTTTGCTGTTTTCTTTGATCAGTGTGTTAATTTTCTCTATGGTATCTTCAGTGTCTGACATTCTTTCTTCTAACTCTTGTAATCTGTTGGTAGTACTTGTCTCTGTAGTTCCTGTTTGTTTACCCAGATTTTCCATCTCCAACCTTCCCTCGGTTTGTGTTTTCTTCATTACTTCCATTTCATTCTTCAGGTCTTGAACCATTTCCCTTACCTGTTTGATTGCATTTTCTTGTTTCTTTTGGTTTTCTTGGGTATCTTTGAGCGATTTATTCATTTCCTCTAGCTTTTTGTTTGTAATCTCTATTTGTTTATGGCAGTTTTTCACCTCCTGTTTAAGGTCTTCTATTATTTTCAAAAAATTCACTTTTGGGTCGATTTCTTCTACTTCTTCTGGAGTAGGGTGTACAATTCTTCTTATTTCGGGATCCCTGGGTTCTGGTGATGTCATGTTGCCTTTCAGGTTGTTGGAGGAATTCTTGCATTGGCGCCTTCCCATCTCCTCTTTCAAATGAAGCCAAGAGAGGCCTGGTGTCTTGGTCCAGTTTTTGCTGTGACTGAGCCTCTGGGTGTATCTCTTCAGTGTGGAAGCAAGGTCCGTCCTGCTGAGCTTGAACTGCCCAGTGATGTCTCTCCTGGCACCCGGATCTGATCTCCCTGCTGCTTGGGTGTCTCGCGAACAAAGGGGCCGACCTCGCTGCCGCAGGGCAGGCAGGCCACCTAGACAAAGGAGCTACTACCCTCTTGGCTGCCCTCCCAATTCGGACCCTGTCCCAGCGCCCAAACAGGCTGAGCTGGGAGCTGTTGTGTGGTTCAAGGAGGGGCGGGGGGTCAGAGGAGGTGGGGGAGGGTCGTGGATGCAAGCTGGGTGGGATATGAATAGAGAGGAAGTATCGGGCAGTATAGCCCCTGCAGACTGACCAAGGAGTGCAGGAGGATTGAGGAACGTCTGAGTTCCCTGTCCCGGGCTGCTGCCACAGTCAGAAACTCACCCACCCTGGTGATGTCTCTCCTGGTACCGGGATCTGGTCTCCGTGCTGCTTGGGTGTCTCGCGAACAAAGGGCCGACCACGCTGCCGCAGGGCTGGCAGGCCACCTAGACAAAGGAGCTACTACCCTCCTGGCTGCCCTCCCAATTCGGACCCTGTCCCAGCGCCCAAACCCTATTCTTACATTTTTATCTAATTTTTCTCCTCTTCTAATTATTTTTAAAACAGTCCCCTCATTGAAATAACTATGTAGTAAAATAGGTATATTAACACATATCTCCTCAATTAATTTCCTCACATAAGCCAACACGAAGTGTGATAGTAAAGAAGGGATGATAATTTCTTTTCTATTCTTCCAAGTTCTTCTTTCGATCTTATAATAAAAGGCAGATGAAAACAGACCAAAAACCTATAAACAAATCCAAGAATTTCCATCCGTTTCAGAAGATGCAATAGGAACACATGGTGGAGTAGGGAATAGTTTCTTCATTGAATAGTTCTGGGGAAACCAGGCATCCACAGGAAAGGGAATTAGAACTTTATATGCTATAACCAAATACCAACTCAAAATGAATGGAAGACACTTAACTGTGCAGTATCTGACTTCTAAAAATCTCTACTAAAGATAACCAGCTGTGACATGGGTGTTGACAAAAGAGGTTTTTCTTCAGTGTCCCTAAAAGAGCAAAAAACAAAAGCAAAAGTGGACAGGTAGGCGACCATTAAACTACAAAGCTTCTTTACAGCAGAGGAAGCAATCAACAGACTGAAGAGACCATCTACAACAGTGGTTCTCAATCTTTAGTCGCAGCCACCTTGGATAAAGTGACCCTGTAACAGAATTCACCAAAGAAAAACATAGGTATTTATAATTTGTAATAGTAGCAAAATTACAGTTATGAAGCAGCAACAAAAATAATTTTATAGTTGAATTCACCACAACATAAAGAACTATATTGAAGGTTAGCAGCACTAGGAAAGTTGCGAGCCACTAGCTTATTGAACTAGAGAAAATATGCAAACCATACACATTTGATAAGAAGCTGATGTAAAATTATATTAGATTCTAAAGCAACCCACTAGAATGAGTGAATAAACAAATAAAATATTAACATAAATAAATAAATGACTTGAATAGCAATTTCTCAACAGAAGACAGATAAATATGCAACCAGCCTATAAAAAAAACAATAAATAGATATATGGTCACCACATGGAAGTTTGTTTAATCCACAATGAGGCGTGGCTTCAGTTGGGAGGACTGACTGTTACCAGAAATGCAGGAGGTTGCAAATTGGTAGCATAGGGGGAAGGGAGGCCCCACACACCATGCAGATGTGAATGTATGCAATACACCTCTCATGGAAACAATTTAAAATTTTTCCCATATATGGAAAGCAGAGATTCTGTGTGATGCAGCAATACTTTATTTTGGTTATCTAGCCCAAAGAAACAAAGATCGCCTTAATTCAAACAACGGTAATGTGTATGTAAACAATCATTGTAGAACTGTGACCAATATTTAGGGTACAGAGTCACAGAGCTAGAGAGAAGGTTAAATGTACTGAACCAGCAGAGGACCTGGGTTCGACTCCCCGTACTCATGTGCTCCTCACAGCTGTAGTGCAAGGGAGCAGGCCTGTGTCTTTGGTCCCGGCTCGCCCAACTAGCTTATAACCAATGTGTTTACTTTTTCTAGGAGAAAAGAAAAACCTCACATTTTTTCTATTGTTATTTTATGCTGAGCTTAGTGCTCCAAAGTAGATATCATGAAGGTTAGCTTTTCCAACATAAGTTTAAAGGTAAAAGCTAAACATAGCAAATATTTTTGAGCAATCCAAGTGGCTATTTTCCTGTAATAATTTTTTTAAATATAGTGAAGCTAAGGTGTAGGACATAATATACCTAACCACACAGTAAAATGAGAGTGCTATCCCTATTGGTTCCAATCTCCTTGCTCAGTTATTTCCGGATTCTGAATGTTTGGCCGGGAGACTTAGGTTCTCACAGTATGTATCAGACTTCTTCCATTCCTTTATTGGCGCTTCGTTTATCTTGTGCACACTTCTTGCTTGTAAGCCATGAAGCCACAGGAGGGTGAGAGTTTTATGAACGTGATTGTGAAGATTAGAGCTTGAAATTCTTTCTGTTGCTGGAGAGAGGTGTACACCCCACCTGCATACAGACATTTGTATGTACTCCATTTTTTAGCAGCCATAACATGAAGTTGTTTAGTCTATATATAGCTAAAATGGTAATCAACCTAATTTTTTATTTTCTCCAGTGGTTGTCCTTACAGACCACATTTAAGCTAGCACCCAAGAATCAACTTTACTTACACCTTTCTTTGAAAACTAGAGTAGCTATCTCAGCAGCAGAGCAACAGACTCAACAGAGCAGAAACTTAAATGCTCAAAAACCAGGAAAAAGTCCTGCAAAGCCTAAGTGTACCAGCATCACATACTATAGAGCCAACTGATGCTCTGGACGTGTGGTAGTCCAGAAGAATGGATGACTTTGTGATGACCACTCTTCAGTATCCTGTCCACTGGTCCAAGCCATCCTCACATCTGGATGAGGGCCTTGGAAATGCAAAATGACCTGATCAGGAATGTGTGATCACAATCATAGAACATGTTGGTTTTAAAAAGAGCAAATGTCTCAGAAACGTGGCGTGTGTATCTTCACTTCCTTACCCTTCTGTGGTTTCATGGCCTACAAAAGTGTACACAAGATAGACAGCCAAAGAAAGGAATGGAATAAGTCTGATACCTACTGTGAGAACCTAAGTCTCCTGGCCAAACATAGAAAATCCAAGTAAATAACCTGAATAATTGTTCTATATTCCAACAAATATTCCTTTTCACATAGTCATTTATGCAAATAGCAACATCCTCCATAACTACCCTAACCCTAACCCCAGAGTATAAAACTCACTTTGTATGTGGACAATAAACAAAGAAACTAAATAGAAAGATATCATGGCTAAGACAAGCCTGCTATACATTTAGAATAGGCAACAGTATTGTCATCCTCTGATCCAAAAAATTTTTTACTTTATTCATGTGTTTATTTGAATACACAGGCAATAGGACTCAAATGTGAGAAATTCTTATTATTCTGTTTGCTGGGGGAAAGTGCTAGCGTGTTAGGGAGTCTGGGTGCTTTTGAATCAGGGATACACTTTTGGCATTTAAAGGAAGTCCTCTTTCTATAGTTTAGTAAAAATAGGAACACCATTTCCCCATGAATTTGCAGCCTTCCTGAATCCATAGTGCATGGTGGATAAGAAGCTCCCTGGAAAATCAGCAAAAATATATGTGCTATTTTCATAATTTTATATGTGTGTATATGAATATATATTCATGATTATTTTTTCATTTTTTATTCTATTATTTTATCACACTCCCCGAGTATGTCTGTGTGTGTTTTGTGGTTTGTGTGTATGTGTCTGTCTGTGTATATCTATATGTCCGTGTGTCTGTGTCTGTGTGGGAGATGGGGAAGAGTACACACACACTTGTGCTTTGCAGGACTGTGTAGAGCTCAGAGGTTGTCCAGGTAATGTCTTGCTCTCTATCACTCCCCAATTCATTCAAAACATATTGTCTCACTGTACCTGGAGCAAAACTGGCTTAGCAGCAAAGCCCAGGGACCCTGTCTCTAGCTTTGCCCGCAGCACTTGGATTATAGTGTGTGCATAACCATGACCAGCTTTTGACATGCTGCACGCTAGGGAGGCAAACTCGGGACTCATACTATACTAAGTCAGCACTCATCCAACCCCTCCAGCGTGTTGCCTTCATCTAGCAGATTTGGCATAAATTTTCCACCCTCTCTTGCTTGGAATCCTCCCACTCTTCCGTATCATTCTAACAATCAATGTTTCCAGCATAAAGAACTAAGGTTAACTATTATGTGGTTTTCTGTGTAGTCGTCCTCCAAGCTGATGCCTCTCTGAGACCACCTGTGTTGTAAGATGAAAACAGAGCTGGGTGAAAACCAACCCTCTGTTTCCTTTTACCAGTTTTCTCCGTCTATTCTGAACAAGGAAGTAAGTGTGAGTCCCAGCATTCCTCTGTTTGTAGTAACTCCGCTTTGCAGATGCTCAAGCCTCAAGGCAGAGCTGGAAACTAAATCCTAGATACTAATCCTTTAGGCACGCCAGGTGTCGTCCTCAAGTTTTTTCTCTCCTTGAGCATCTCTGGGAACTCCAACCGTGACCCATTCCTTTTCTCACAGTGTGAAGGTGTACTGGACTTGAGAGCGTTTGGACATTTTCCAGGTTGGTTCGTCTGGGTCTGTTGACGGGATAGCATGAAGATTGGCCTCTGAACACACAAAGGAAAAACAGCAGAACAATCATTGGAATTACTTAAATTGCCCAACAAAGACACTTCTAAAATTCTTCTTCCTAACTATTTTAGTTAGCTCGTTTATGAATAATGAGATGATGGAATTTTTTTAGCAGTTTACGCATCTTTCAGGGATATCAAGCCTCTTTGTTATATAACGTGGGGATAACTTACTTTAGGGTGCATGGGAACTGAGCCATTTTCCTTACAGACTGTGTTCCATGAATTCCTCTTTTTCAACGCAGAGGTGCTGAAGCAGGAAGGAGCAACTTCTTTGGCCCTTTTACAGCAGTTTTCCCTTGGCTAAACCCTCTCTACGGTGATCCGTGTCTCTATCTTCGTAAGCACAACTTCAATTTTCACTTGACAAAATGGACTCGGGCCGTTTGTGGACACCCATTCTTCTCTGCCTAGACGTTTAATTTGTTTCTGGCCCTTTCGGAAAAGCTTCCCTGTGCTGGGGTCTGCCAGCAGCCTTAATGGAGCAATGCCCTTGCAGCCTGCCCCCAGCCTCTTCCATGGGGGCAGTCAGACATCCTCAGAAAGGAGGGGATCCTGACTCCTAGGAGATGGGAACTCTCTCCTCCATGGGACTCTCCTCCATGAGGCTCCCGGGGCTCTCAGCAGCACTGAAGTAAGTCCACCTCTCTCTTCATTAGCTGAAAATAAGCGTTGCGGAAGTGGCCAGAAACAGCCTGATGCCTCTTCTGATGAGAAGCTTTTTAAACTGCTGGGAGCAGCAACGCTGGATCTGGGACGCATCGGTGAAATCTGGGTGAAGATCTACGCCTACATGAAGAGCCAGGGTTCCTCCTGTTCAACATCCTCTGGTTTAAGGAGCTCACCAGCCAGAGCGGCAGGGTGATTGCTTCTTTCCACAGATTGGTATCGTGAGTGGTTTAAATGTTTCCGTCAGGCTTTTCATGGCTGAGTTATAGCACCTCCGAGCCCAGGCCCTAGGCCCAGTAGAGCTTAATGAGTGTTTTTTGTCAAAATTGCGTTTTGAATCTATCTCCTATGCCTGGCATCTTTTACCCCTAAAAGATTCCACACATTCTGAGATCAAATCAAATATAGTGTGTTTACAGCACTCGTTTACACTACTCTCTAAAATTTTTTGTTACCGTGAATTTCTTTCAGCATTTTGGTGAACTTATCTCGCACATGTGTGCGTGTGTGTGTGCACACACGTGTGCTACAAGCATGTGTTTGTGTTTACTATGTATTTTGTAGTGTTATGTGATATCCATGTGCCTGTGTCACAGTGTGTGTATGTGTGTTGCAGTGTATGTGTGCGTGCGTTGTATTTGTGCTGTAGTGTATTATAATGTGTGTATATACATACGTGTGCATTGTACATTGCATGAGTGAAAGCCAAGAGGATCATGTCGGGTACTCTCCTCAACACTTCCCCACCTTATGTTTTTGGGGCGGGATCCTTCACTGAACTTTGAGCTTACTCAGTGACTTGGCTAGGCGGTCGCCCGGGTGGGGTGCCAGGGTTTCTCCACTCCTCTGCTGCTCTCCCTGTGCTGGAAGAACCTGGGCAAACATGCCTAGGCTTTTATGTGGTGCTGGGGACTCAATCGTCCTGTGTTGTTCAGTGACAAGTGCCCTTTACTGACTGAGACATCTTCCTGGACCCTGTGAAATCCTTAGATTCAGATTTTATTTTATTTTATTTCAACCATAATAATGTTATAGAGCAAGTCAAAATAAAATATCTTCATTAAAATATTTTAAAATAAGTTTGGGGAACATTGATTTTCAGACTAGCATGCAAAGATTACTGAAGTCTCTACTCCATCCTAATAAAAAGCAAAAAGCTGAACAAACTGAAAAACCAAGAATTTTTACTAAATCCATTACTGGCCAAGTCACCCGTCACCTGTGAATGAGATCGTGTGCAGTTAATTTGGTAGATGTGTGCGGTAGAGACACTCGTCTTTGGTGATGGAGCTACTGGAAGTGCCTATGTTCCTGCAAACAAACTTTCTCCCATACAAAAAACCATGAATAATGAAACTCATTGCTATACCACACACACACACACACACACACACACACACACACACACACGACATAAAAGTAGAGCTAGCACAGAAGAGAAAATGTATCAGTGGGAGTAGGAGGAGAACACGACACGTGATGGAAATGAACGTTGAAATGGCCCATGTACACGTTTGAAAATATCATCATAAACCCATTGTTATTTATAGTTACCCTACACGATCATAAAAACATTCAGAACATATAATCTCTAATTGTATAGCCCATCTCATTTGCTTCTTTGTGCATGAGAATGGCAGTACCTAAGCAAGGAACTAGGGAAGGAAACTGAAAACGTTTCACTAAAGATCTTTTGCAGTACTCATGCAAGCAGTTATTTATGAATCTGGACTGAGATTAGTTACTATACCTGTATGTCATAAATTCAAAACAACTCCCTAGAAGTCTTTAAAAGTATATTTGTTAAGCTAAGGCAGAGAAAATATGGGTTTATAAAATGACTCAATTAAAATCTCAAAGTGCTGGTGAAATAAAATCAGGAACAAAGAGCAAGGACAACAAAGAAAGACAGCAACATATGTTAGATGTCAATCCAGCTGTAAAAGAGCCTAAAATAATCTCCTCCAAAGATCAAGTTGTTTAGTAATACAAAGAGATGAAAAGAGTTGATTTTTAAAAGCAAGTCTCAACAAAATATGCAACAGAAAGCCACTTTACCATACAAAGGGAAAAATAGCTTAAAGTCATAGAATGGAGAAAACTGACGTCCTTGCAGCACTAATGAGAAGAAAGGAGAACCTGTACTTGATTTGAGACAAAGCAACTTCCAGAGCCGGAAAGTTATCGGGGCTAGTGATCAAGGAATCAATATTCCAGAAACACTCAACAGTTTAGTCTGTATTACATCCGTAACTCTAAGATTATATAAAGATAAAACCTGATGGAGCTACAAGGAGAAATAGATAAATGCACTATTATGCGTGGAGATTTAAGCACACCTTTATCAGAAATGGACAGATGTTAGCAGGCAGAGAATTACCAGGGATATAGTTGAACTCAAAGACACCATCAATCAACTGAATAAAATTGACATTTATCTACTTCATTCAACATTAGGAGATTGCACATCCATCTCAGGCTTGCATAGAATATTCACCAAGATATATTACATTCTAGGCTGTAAAACACATTACACAAACAAACAGAACAAGTGCCTGCTCTCAGGCAGTAGTGACATTAGACAAAATTATCAATGGTGGGAATGTGCCTTGAAAGCTCCGAGTGGTTAGAAATAAAACAACACAATTTTAAATGACTCACTCTAGGCTAAATTTTAAAATATTTTTGAACTAATAAAAAAATAAAATGTGAGGATATGGAGAGGCAGAACAAAAGAAGTGTTAATAGAAAAATAGTAAATTAAATCATATATTTCAAAAGAATAAAGATCTACCTGCCTCTGCCTCTGGTGTGATGGAATTAAAGAGTATCCCACCACTGCCCACCTGGATGATATTCTGATAGGGTATGTGTTTATATATATGTTCTTGTCTATATGTGCGGATGTGTATATCTGTCTGTGTCTTCAATTAGTATATATAACAACTGGTGTTCTTTTATCTTACAATCTTCAGTATTGCTTCTTCTATTCCATATATTCAGTCCTTAAACTATTGTATGCTGTAAAGGGTTTCTTTTCTCATCTTGTTTGTTTGGTGTTCTGTGTGTTTTCTATTATCTATGTTGGTCTGACTTTCCTTAGTTTGGGGACATTTTCTTCTATGATCTTGTTAAATATCAGGTCTATGCCATAACCCTGGGATTCTTCTTGACTTCGTCTATACCTACATAAATTAAAAATCTTGTCCTCCTGATGGATGAGTATTTTTCACTATTAAAAAGTAATAAGTTATCAACCCATGAAGAAGACAGGGAGGAAATTAAGTAGCTATTACTAAGTAAAAGCCACAACTGGGCTAAAGGCCATAGGTTTTATCATTTCAACTGCATGAAGTTGTGGAAGAGGAAAACTGTAAAGACGGTGGAAAGATCTGGAGCTCCCAGAGTTTAGGGGAGACAAACAGGTACACACAAGTTTAGGTTTTAACATATGTGGTACTACAACGCTAAATGCATACCATTGAACATTTGTTGAAACACACAAGAGCGTACTTAGCATGAAGGTGAATGTGAAGGGTGGGCTTTAGGTGATAATGATGTGACCTTCTAGTTTCATTACCTGTAAGGAAGACACCACTCTGGTGCAGGCTGGTGACAGTGGAATGGACTGAGAGACATAGACATGTGGTACATAAGTACTCTGCTCAGTTTTGTTGAGAATCTGCAACTGATCTAACAATTCAACCTTTACAGATCTAAAGTAACTTTCTAATTAAAAGACTAAATCTGTGCTATCATAATGTATGAGTTCTTTAATTGAGGAAACAATGGCGGCACTGCTAACAAAGATGCCAGTGCTCTAAAGAGTCTGGATAACATTAGTTTAAGATTTGTAATAGATATAGTGTGAACTTATTTATGATTTCCATTGGTAATAAAATCATAGGTGATGCTAATAAGACTCTTATTATTCTATTCCTACATTTATAATTAAGGAAATGCTACATTTTAAATAAAATAAAAAGGAAAAACTTTTTATCCAAGTTTAGAGTTCTTGAATTTTTCTTCACTAGCCTATTGATAAAGGAGGGGTTTGGTGGTCCAGTTTTTTCCTTTGAACTGAAAAAAAAAAGTTAGAAAGGAACCCACAGGATCTGTACTGAGAAGGATGTCTGCATAGGCAAAATGTCCCTAACAATCTAAGTACCAGCTCCTCTAGTTCTTTGCTGAAGAATTACTTCCCTCACCCGTGTCTTGGTTTGAACTTTGATTTCCTTAGACCTTGTATATAGATTGGGTGTATCCTCCACAGAATCCCTTATGTTAAAACTTAACCCCTATGTGAAGGTTAATACTTGGAGGTGGGACCTTTGAGAGGCAATTAAGATTCAATCTGTTTTCCCACAGGAAGCTCCCACTGCCGGGGGATTGGTGTTTTATAAGGCGGGAGTGGAGACATCACTCTCTGTTTGTCCTGTGGGGACACACAGTGAGAGGGAAACTGTC
>CAWTZC010001485.1:0-24965 GCA_963919715.1 Microtus obscurus
CAATGAAATCAACAGATTGATATATGACACTCCCACATCAAAGTTGATAACCAAAAATAGCCATCACAAGTTCAGCCCTTGTCAACTTGACAAAGAATCACATTTCCTTATGTCATTCTTAATTTCTAAATATAAACAATAACCACATCATAATTATCCTCAATATGGTTTAACCATCCCTTGTACTACCCCAAGCATGATGATGGACCTCTGTTTTATCCCCTGATAGAACATGATGGCACACAGTTTTAATTACATTTGTAGGACTGGAAAAACAGAGACAGGCATGTCCTACGGCTTGCTGGTCAGGTCTAATCTGTGAGCCTCCAGGTCTCAATGAGAAACTCTCTCAAAAAACAAGATGATGGGGGTGGGGGTTTGGGGAATGGATAGCTCCTGAAGAATGACACCCAAGATTGATCTCTGGCCCGGCTTAAACACGTGCACACACACACACACACACTGTCACACACAGGCTTACAAACACTCACACACACACATGCATCTACACATAGACAACCAGGATGGTACACACATGCACACCCTCATACAGAAACATACACCCTTGTAGGCATTTTCACAAAACTAGTGAACAAACATCCTTTACTGCTATGTGTCTATCTTTTTTGTGTAATTTTTGTGCATGTGATCCCACTCAGTACTTGGATCTTCAAATGAATTACATATTATGAACATCTTACTTAACAACATTTACAGACCACATGTCCAACACTATTCTAGGCATTTGGAAAACAGTAAGTCTGTAGAAAAAAAAATGATTTGTGTTTAGCAATTATTAAATTTTGTAGAAACTTGAATGTTTAACATTTTTAAACTGTGAAAAACCAGCTAAAATCACACCCTCTGGCATTGAGGTTAGGATAGTTCATTGTAACCCTAGTAATTGGTGTTACTCTAGGTTTATTTTGATACCTTTCTAAGAATGAAAAATGACACCACTGTTCGTGGGGCGGTAGCTGGTGGGAATTCTTTTTACAGCTGCCAGTGTCATTTGTCTTGATCAGGCACCGAATCAGCCTCCAGCTCTTTAGGATTTTAAGATCACTGTGGCTTTTCTATTCTGGTCCCCGGACTTTGAAAAAAATAGTGCTTAAGTTTTACTTTTTGTCATCCATGTAGAAAAATATGCTACAGACTCCCTAAGTCTTGTTTTAATTCAACTACTTTAAATATATGAATTAAAAAATACCAGCTGTACAACTGCACAAAAGAGAGTTGTGTGTGTTTTACCAGAGATATGCAAAACATGTGTGAAAGCTCTATAACATAGAAGCAACCTGCATATACTTTTAAGTATACTGTTAAGCCCTCAAGGCTGTAGTGCCACTCTGCTCAATACATATGTGATAAGAAGCATACATGTTTAAGTGCATACACACATATACATGTAATATAAGGAATGGCATTTACTGGATATGTGGTGATCTCAAACATTTTTAAGTTCACGTGTCTGACTTGCAAAAGTTAGTGAATGACCAAAGCCTGCCCAGAATGCAATCCTAACAAGGTGGTATGAAATCCGATTGTGTGAAAAGTTGAATATTTATACAAAGGGCCAGAAACCAAGTAGCTTTATGCAAACTAAAGAAAAGCCAACAAACATCCTCAAAAGAAATCAGTAGTGCCGTCCAGCTGTAAAGTCTATGAACCACAACAACGACCAACCTGTCAGGGACATAATAGTGGCACTTCGATATTTGGGCACCCAACAGCTGTATAATTAGATTTAAGGCCCACTTAATAGGAGGGAATTCATGCCTAGTACTGTAAACTTATCCAACTACCTATGGCTGAGGACACAGAACTTAGAGGAGAATCTACTACTATTCTAAACCTGAATATTTACATAATCACAATATGACCCCTGCACCTAAGGCTCAGAGACCATTAGGACAGAAAGTAGAAAAGACTGTAAAGGCCAGAGGACCAGACTTCTACTGCAAGATAGTGTCTTCTATGACAGAGAAACTGCAGCCATGAAATCTCAACAATAGGGAAGTGAGACCTCCAATATTACAACCTGGTTGACATGCTATCATAGACAGGGAAACGCTCCCCAGGTTTCACTCCTAGATGAAGAATTATATGCAGTTAGTAGCTACTAAAAGAGGGTAAATCTGCTTTTCCCAAGGACAGCACTTTCCCCAATAGTTCATCCAATCCCAATCCCTACTAGTCAGTCCTTGATGTGGGAGTGTCATATATCAATCTGTTGATTTCATTGGCTCAATAAAGAAACTGCCTGGGCCCTGATAGGACAGAAAATTAGGTAGGCGGAGTAGACAGAGAGGATTCTGGGAAAGAGAAGCTGAGTTAGGAGTCGCCATGATGTTCCCACTGCAGATAGACGCAGGCTAGAATCTCCCCGGTAAGCACACCATGGGGTGCTACACAGATTATCAGAAATGGGCTAGTCCAGGTGCAAGAGCTAGCCAATAAGAGGCTGGAACTGATGGGCTGGGCAGTGTTTAGGTGAATACGGTTTGTGTGTTGTTATTTCGGGGCTTAAGCTGAGCCATGCGGAAGGGGACACAGCCCGGCCGCTCCTCTTACTACAAGTCCTATATACATATACATAAAAACAACAGATAATGAACCCTGCAGGTTCTCTCTCTCTGTCTGTCTCTCTCTCTCTCTCTCTCTCTCTCTCTCTCTCTCTCTCTCTCTCTCTCTCTCCAATTAACAAAAACAATTAAAGAAGAATAATTCATGAATTCAACAGCAATGGAGAAAACACAGATGTGGCTGGGGAAGAGAGTTGAGTAGAAATGATGTAATACAGTAAGAAACTCTAAAAGCATTACTTATTTTTGAAAATCCTACAAAGATAATCTCAACTAGAAGTTTCTAATTCATATGCGAAAGGACCATTTAGTTTTTAGTTCTCTTTCCCAAGAGTAGACAGAAGCCACAGCAGCCCACAAAGGTCTAAACACTGCACAGGGGTCTCTATAGGACCCTAATGACTTGAACTTCTCAGGAGAGTGTAATTGCTTCTTCACCACACAGGTTTCTAGAGTCTGGGACATCCACTCTCAGTAGACTGCAGGTGTTTTCTTTATTCTCTATTTTTTTATTGTTGAAAATTTCATTGTTATAAAATATTTTGTGCCTATGGTCCAGAAGTCAGCAAGGTTAGAAAGTCAAGCGGGGTTTAATTATAGCTCAAATGACGTTATCCAAGCATTGTTATCTCTTCTACAATTTTAATGTGCATGCAAACATACACACAAAGTTGTTAACCAAAGCACATATTCTATTTAACAATATGGTAAAAATATATACCATTTTAATTTAAGGAACATGTTGGCTATTGATCCTAGGCATCTCACATGCTAAGCAAATGTTTTACCATAGACTCCATGCCCAGTTCCCATTATCTAAATTTTAGCTGTATGGTTCCGTTGAAGTCCACTTATTTGCATCACCCTGAGATGGATCTCCAGAATGTTTTCTTCTTGTAGAACTGAAGCGCTATACACATTAAGCAACTTTCATTTTCGCTGAGTACTAGCCACAATTCCATTAAAACTTTGACTGCTTTAGATGGCTTATCCTTTATATAATTTATACTTTGTTATTTTGTGACAGGCTTGTTTCATTAGCATGTGATGGTTCAGACTTGTTGGATCATGTGACAGAATTGCTTCCTTTTAAAGCAAAATACTATTCCATTGTGCAAACGTACCAGTTTGGTTAGTTCATTCACCTGTTGGGAGATATTTAGGTTGCTTCTGCCTCCTGACTACTTATGATGTAATGATGCTGACTGCATGGATGTGTAGAAATATGTTTGGGCCCTGCTGGTAATTCACTGAGATGTATGTTGTGTCACAGACTTCTCCTGGGGAGATACCATACACACTAATCTACTTATCCTGGTTATAGAGTCCACACCAGACTAAAGTACAAATAACACCAAAGTTCAACTTGGTGAACCAATGAGTTTTATTGGAGTTACTTGCAGGAACACATGTAAGGAGTTGTTTCGAAGACAGCTGCATCACTAAAGCTCATATTAGCATGGTTGACTGCTCATAAAAGTTGGAAACCTGGAGCATACGGCACAGTCCGCAGGCAGCTTAACAGGTTGTCCTGTCTAAGTATCTCAGTTTCCCTAAGTCTCTTCCAGCAGATCTGCTGGTTTCTACTGTTTAACTGGGCTCTGTATCTCGGCAGCTTTGCTCCTCTTGAGTCTTTCACAACTTGGCTTGCCTGAAAGTGAATCTCAGCGGTGTTTACTGTTTGTCTCTGTGGGAAGGAGTGGTCTAATGAATCTGGTAAATTTCCCGGACTTCTTGCAGCTACTTGAGTTACTTTCTGTCTTAAGGTGCTTCCCTGTAGAATGGAATGTTTCGGTATCAGAGGAAACTGCTACATAACTGAAACTTTACAGGTGAATTACTACATGTGATGGTTTGGGTTTTATCAGCTTGAAACAATCCTAGACATGTGTGGGAAGAGGCTATATTAATTGAGAAAATGCCTCCATTATATTGACTTGTAGTATGGCATTTTCATGATTATTGTGCAGTTTCAAAGGGCTCCACTCATTGTTGATGGTCCTGGCTGGTATATGAAAGCGAGTTGAGCAAGCCACAAGAAGCAAGTCAGTAAGCATCATCACTTTATGGCTTATGCTGCAGTTCTGCTTCTAGGTTTCTTCCTCGAGTTCCTATCCTGATTCCCAGATAAATGACTATAATCTATAAGATGAAACCAACCATTTTCTCCCCAAGGTGCTTTTGGCCACGGTGCTTTATTACAGCAATAGAAATCCCACCTGAACTACTGGATCATAAGATAATGTTACATTTACCTTGAAAAAAATCACAATGCTGTTTTTCAGAATGGTCACACCATTGTACATCTTCACCAGTTTCATTGGGTCTCAACAATGTTCATTTGTTTCTTGTGTTGAAAAGACTAATATAGAAGAGCCTGGGGACCTGAATTAGAAGGTCCAGTGTCCACATGAATGTCCATATATCAGTACATCCATAAGCACAGTCCTACATGGAGAGGGGTAGACAGCAGTGTACTAGAACGTTATTTTTCATTTTACTGTTGAGTTGTAGGGTTCTTTCAGTATTCAGCATACTGAATCCTTGTTAGATAGTTGATTTGCTAATATTTTTCTCCATTATCTCAGTCAGTTTTTTACTCTATTGACTGAGTACTTTGAAGAATAGGATTTTTCTTTTTCAATTTGTAATTTGTTGAAAGTTTTACATAAGTGTGTTATATATCGAGCCTATTCCCACCACACACTACCCTGATGTCCCTTTCTTACATACGTCTGTTTGCAGTTTCGGCTTACCTACATAACTTTACATCTACTTTTATTTTATACAAACACACGCCGCTGCTGCCACCACCACCACACTCACACAACACATGGTTTTATGTGAATGTGTAAATTCCTCTTGAAGTTTTTGGGAAAATTTAGAGATAATTGATATTATTCTCTAAATATTGGTTGAATTTTCTAGTGAGGTTATCTATTGCCTGTTGAGATTTTCTGTTTTCCACAATTAATTCTTTATAAGTTACATACATCTGTGTCATTTAGGTACAGTTCCTTGGCAATTATGTATAATACTCAATCTTTTCTGTAATTACCGTTCCTTTAAAATTTTATTTTGAAAAAATACTATCTCCATTGATCTTTTCTTTCCAAAATTCTATTTGCATAATGTTTGCTTTAGTTATTGTTATTTTCTTTCTTCTGTCATTACTATTAAACACAACAAAATAATTACTGAATCCACCAAAGCCATCTAAAGTCAAATTACTTAAAGTATAGTTTCTGAAAGTGCAGGCATGTGTGGAAGGTGGAGGTATATGGTGAGTGTCTTCTCTTTTGTTCTCAACCTTATATTTGTTCAAGAACGGGTATTTCTATAGATCTGGAGTTCAGCTCTTTGCCTCAACTAGTTGGCCAGTGAGTTCCAAGGATCCAGTTGTCTCTACCTCCAAGTACTAGGACTGCAACCACGCACCACCACAATCAACTTTTCATATGGGTGCTGGAGACCTCAGACTCTTGCCTGGAGCCTGTGTCTTGGGTCTGATTGTCCAAACCATTCCAGAACTAGATGTTCCATGTGTCTACCGCTGATTGGACATGCTTTCATTAGTTTACAGAGTCCTTAACTGAAGTACACCAAAGTGGCTTCACATGAGGTGATTCAAGTAAAACCAGACACTGTGGTTTTACTTTTCTAGATTGCGAATCATTTTATCAGGAACACTAACTGTATTAGTCTGAAGTTTTTCTCTCTGTAACTTGGTATCTTTTTGTCAATATTTTTGATTACTTATTTTCTGAGATTATAATTACATCATGTCACCCTTCCCTTTTCTGCCTCTAAGTCCTCCTATACACACATTGTTACTCTCTTTCAAATGCATCTTTATCATCAACTGTTGGTACAAGCATATATGTATATATCCCTAAATACACAAGTACAGCATGCTCAGTCTGTTCAGAAATGTCACAGAGTGCTTAGATAAGAATTTTGTTTGACCACTAGGTTTGGCCTTGGGTGGCATGATTTGATTCGAAGCTTTTTATCTTTCTAGATTTGGTCGTGGGTGGTATGACTCGATTCGAAGCTTTGCATCTCTCTTTAGCTATAGTTCACATCTTTTTTATTACTTGTTTGTATAATGTTAGCATGGTTCTCTCTCTTTCCCTCTTTTTATGGTTTTTATTAGTTGGATGTTGGCTGCTCAGCTTGTTCCTTATCTCATCATCTTTCTCATTTGTAGTTTCATCTTTTGGTGAATTTTTATTATTTTCTGGCCTCTGTTCCATGTTTTTAGATTTGGCAGTCATAATTAAATCTCATTTTCTCATTGTTCTGTCTTTGGCTTGATGTTATTTTCCTTAGATCTTATTTTCAGGATGCTTTTAAGAATGTTTTCAATATTTTAATTTCCTCAACTAGTTCAGCCTCCTCTAATTTGACTTTTCTGAACTTAAAGTTTTGCACTTCCCTTTTCATTTTACCTGTTTTCCTCATCTGAGAATAACTTCTGTCTCACACTAAGCAAGAAGGCTTGAGGAGATGAACACATATTTCTGCTATGCGGTGTTAACAGACCAATTTTCCTACAAAATTTGTCTTCCTGAGATGGGTAGACAATGTTGACTAGTAAGTTCTTTAGGGTGGATAATGGAAGCTGCCTGTTAAGCTAATGGTTTGCCAACAACCTAGAGATGATGATTTTCTTCTTCTGTACTGTTTAGAAGTTTTATGTTCCTGGATAGCTTTAGAAAGAATTTCTCAGGTGTCTTCCCTGGGTCATATTTTTCCAGTGCCTTGTGTACATGCTGTAGAAGTACTGGCTTTAATTGTGTCACACTCAGCTTCAAGTAATCTGTTTTAGCTTCATATTTTCTTTCCCCCTAACTTTTACCAACTGGTTTTGTAGCCAGCGTTCTGTGGGATACCTAAGGCAGGCTGACTGCCATCTTTCTACACCGATCACTATATGTGCCAGCTGTTGATTCCTCACTTTTTTCATGTCAAATGCTCTTTCCTACATTTATATTACATGAAGAAATTAGACATTAAACCTTCAGCAATGCGCCAACTTTGTCTGATCCACTGTGCTGGGCATGCTCCTTTGTGCTCTTACCACATTACCTCACCCTCATCACTTTCTGTCACAGGACACTGACCCTAGTTAGTGATATTTTGCTACCAACTGCCAGCCAGTCGTCATCCATGTTCAACCATTAAGAAGCACCGGAGAGATATGGGGAAGAGGAGGAAAGAGACTTTGCCTGAGGATGCTTTGGGCAGCCTCTCTACAATCACCAGCACTTCCTTTCTTATATCCAGCTCAATAGCCTCTGAACCTGCATAGCCTCCTAACTTGTGATTCCAATTCCTGCCTGGTAGTTCTTGAGTCTGGGATCTGCTAACAATATCGTGTCCCTGGGCCCCTCCACAAAGAGTGTTGTTAATAGCATTAAATGTCACTTACTTTGATAACTTTTTACATGACCCCCCATACTTTAGTAAGTGATGGCATAGATTAATTTTTTTTCCTATGAAACTATTTGAGTTGATTTTTCTTACTCTATAAGGGGTATTCTGTAATGCTGTTTAATGGGTTCCTGGAAGAAATGGGAGGTCACTGTATATGGCCAGTCTGTCATCATGAACTGAAAAATGTATGTTTTGAGGATTTTGGTGTACATTGCCAGAACTGCTGTGTCATATTTCATTTACACTAACAGCAGATGGTGTCCCTACCCTGACATCTGCACAGCACAGGATCTGACGTTGCTATTATCAGAGCCTCTATCTTTACATGGGAATCTAATTTTTTTTTAAATACAAGTTCTCTCAGCTCAGAACATCTCGTATTTTTGTTTTCAACAGCTGGAAATGATCTACAAGGGCAGAAAACCAATAGTATCTTTCTAAGTTTTGGTTCAAAATGGCTGGTAAGTTACCCAGGAGTTCAGATTCTTAACAACATGAGATACAAAAGCCATTTTTTCCGGGAGGCTATTCTCATGTTTAAAGAGGAGGGATTTTTCTGGCTCTCTAGAAAAGTAAAATTCTTCCCAGAAAAGAAAGCCATTACTGAGATCCAAGTTTTTGGGGCATTACTCAGAAAAGAGTATGTCTCACCAAGAACTGAGTCCCAGTTAACCACCGCTGTTCTCGACCAGAAGAAGTCTTTTCTTCAGAGTTCCACATTTAGAACTGAAAAGAGATTAAAAGTTCATGATATAATGGATTTCTAAATGCAACAAGTTGTCTTCTCTTTATTGTTTGGAACAAAGTCCTAACTGTATTCCCTATGGAAATCACATAGATTTACCATTTGAAGTCTTGATTGACTGTGATTCACGGCTTTCTGTAGCTTTGCACTGTGCTCCCAGTCTCCAACACTTTATTCATTAACAATGGTCGTCTACGCTCAAGCGTACCCTAACACACCTAGCTTCTTCCACCCACAGAGACGGCACACTTGTGCAGCACCACATGGTTTTTCTCTGATGGACATTGTTTACAATGACGACATCATCATTCTTATCTCTAAAATGAAGCTAAGTGGTACCAGAAATATCCAACCAGTGCTGAGTAGAGCATATGACTGGGAAATCAACATAGCTAGGCCTTCTATTTAAAAACCCCTGAACTGGAGTACATGGTCTTTCTCTCAACAATGTTATTTTATTTTATGTACTCACACCACAATTTGAAGAGTTAAAAGATCCTTTTCTCTCTTTTTCTGTTCCAACCTTTCTTTCCTTGCCATCCCCCATTATTCAAAGAAAATGTGGAGGAGCCTCAGTTCTCTTTTGACGTCTGAGAAAGTTGGGCTTTCTCATCGGTGAATTTACTCACAGATGTGCCATTCCCCATGGTCTATGAACAGGTTACTGTGGAATGGAGAGGCACTCTTAGTTTTATGGAGTGACGAATTAGTGTTCTGACTAAACTCAAATGTTTTGGTGACTTGTTGGGGTGGAGCCCAATAACGTCGCCAAGTTGGGATCAACACCAGTGATATTTCCTGTTGGTGGACAGTCAGCCTCAAGTTAGAGTCAATGGGAAACAAAGGCAGTTTAGCATACAGACAACTCAGAGTACAATAATCACTAGAAGTGGTTTGTGCAGCTTTAAGAAAAGAAATATGAACCTGTCATTGATACTTTTGCAATTTGTATAATGAATACTTTATTGAAGACTATTTCCAATATAAAATTAAAACCCAAAACTGATGAAAAGGTTAGGCCAATTGATTTATGAAAACAATGTCCCTGGAATTTTCCTTACTTTATTTGACACATTTCCATACACATCATTTTTACCTTATTAGTTATTACTGATTCCTTTAAATCCTAAGAACCAAAGTAAAATTCCCAAATTATTTTAGAAAATAACATTTTTCATAGTCACAAGAATTATACAAAAAATCCTCCAACTGTAAGCTCCAATTCACGAATGAAGGAATTTAAATAGAATCTTCTTGATCCCTCAGTAAAGATAAGACTTGGGAATTACTCAATATGAATAAGCTTTCCCTCATGCTGTGGTTCTAATTGTGGTAAGCCCGTTACCCTTACAGCACCCTTGGGTATCATGTATGAAATGCCCAGCAGGAACAAACCAAGTGTAATTCATGTTCTGAAATGATGGACACTTCTGCTTTTTATTTGGTTCAAACACACAACCTAATAAATCCATATACTAGACCACTTCTAAAGGCTCATTTCATTTTATTTATGTATGTGTTTTGTCTTTATGTATGTCTACATATGCTCTCTGCCTGCTCAAAGAGGGAATTGTATCTCTTGAAACCGGAATGGTTGTTAGCTACCCCTAGAGTGTTAGAATTGAACCTGGCTCCTCTGGAAGAGCAATCATTATTCTTAACTAATAGTGAGTCATTACTCCAATGTCTTACCAGAGGCCACTTCCAACTTGCCACTATCTTTAGTATAAAGCGTTTTTATTTTTAAGCTAACATTGACATTTGTCTTTCAGTCTTTCCAGCTACAACAGAAAATATCCTGAGATGCTCAGAAACTTTCTTCTTCATACCTCTTCTCTTCCTTTGTAAGAATTTGGGATAGCACTTAGGAAGATAATGAAAGGTGAGCGTTAAGAATATCTTAAATACTAAACTGAACACAGTTACAAGTGTTCATGTTTTAAGCATATTTTTCATGAATGTCATAATAGTAGAATACTTTTCTGTGACAGGTGTTTATTTCGTATTTTGAATGTGACATGAAAATCTCTGTCATGGCATTTCTCAGTAGACTCTGCTTTTTCTCACTGTTCTTTTTTACTCATAAATCTCACATTTTAACTCAATTCAGTTTTTTTCCACAGTGACAGGGTGAATAGACAGCAATGTCATTTTTTTTATGTGTCTACAGAAACAAATTTTACTATGTAGTCTCAGCCCAAGTAGATACAAGATGTGTTGTCTCTACATTCTAAGTAATGTTAAAAAGCAAAGCATATGTGATGTGATGTGTACCAAGCAACACCCCTATTTCTTTAAAAATCATGTGTCTGGGATATAAAGGCATTTTAATATACATATTAATATATATAGAGAGAAAGAGAGTCTGAAATAAATAATAAAGATTAACAATTTAGACGATGATTAATAAAACTCAAATACAAAGAAAAATAGTGCTACTATTTTTGTAAACATATTTATGGATGCTGTAAGTGATTACTAGAAGAAAATTGGGTGATCTTAAATACAGGAGGGGAGTCGGGCGGTGGTGGCGCACGCCTTTAATCCCAGCACTCGGGAGGCAGAGGCAGGCGGATCTTTGTGAGTTCGAGACCAGCCTGGTCTACAGAGCTAGTTCCAGGACAGGCTCCAAAGCCACAGGGAAACCCTGTCTCGAAAAACCAAAAAAAATAAAATAAAAAAAAATTAAAATTAAATACAGGAGGGGCCTCGTGGCTGGTAGTCTTTTTACATTGGTAGTATATGGACATGTTGACTTAGGAAGTCATAGGGAATGTCTCCTGAGAAGAGCTTACTCTGTTCAGCACTCCGTGGCCATTGCCTCTGTGCAGCATCAGGCCCTGTCTATTACTTAGATGGGAAATTTTTACAATCAAGTTCATTTTCAAGGAAGCTGGCTTTCAAAAAGAAGGTCAAGAGGCTAGTTTGTGAATTGAGAGTTAAGCAAGGAGATCTAGGATTGGAACATCACTAGTGACTTCAGCCCATTTCATTCTGCGTGTGATGATGTCTCTAATATGCTGCACTGGAGAAAAAGTATTGTGAAGATTATCCATCAGTTGGAGTAGGCATTTGTGCTATTTGCAGTCTTTGGAGGGAAATATTTTCAGTTAGCTGCAAGAAACACTCGCTCCTCTTCTTCCAGAGGTCATTATGAGTGAGGTAGGTGTGGAATTCATTCATTTTGGCAACAGCATCGTGGTGAGAAAGGGAGAGCCAGGATTATCTCACAGATAGAGAGGAACAGCGAGTTTTCCACCCACTGGCCTTAGAAACGATAGCAGTGACGTCTGACCTGAATTAAGTAAGGCACTTGAGACGACTCTGCCTGCGTTCCAAAAGTACTCTTTCCCCTCTTACATGAATAGTCCCCGAGACACCATGGCATAGAGGGAAAATGAAAAAAACACAAAGGATACTTTCTCCACGCAGAAAGTAAGTAGAAGGAAGGATTCCTCCTTCCTTCCTTCCTTCCTTCCTTCCTTCTTCTTCTTTTTTTTTTTTTTTTTTTTTTTTGTTCTTTGCCTTGGCGAGTACTATCAGTATTCAAAAGAGAAACTCTCCTGCCAGACTACAGATCTTGTCTTGGATGCTAGGTTTCACTTTTAAGGCATGCTGATGTTTTCAGTGTGGACTAAAACTGGCTTTACACAAAAACAGTCTACAGGAATAACCATTGAATAAAACAAGTTTGTTCCATGAACATGCTATAGTGTTCTACATAACTTTAGTAATGCATGAAAAGCTTTAAAAATTCAATATAATAGGTTCAGGATGTCTTTCAGAGGTTGCTTGCATGCAGCCGTTCCTGCAATCACCAGTACCAAAGAAACCAGGCACAAGAGCACACAGGTGTAATTCTACCACTAGGAAGGTGTATTCAGGAGGATCAGAAGTATATCACCTTCAGCTACAAATGAATTCCAGGCCAGCCTGGGCATCAGAAGAACCCATGCCCCCCCCCCCCCACACACACACACAAACACACCAAAGACTGCTGAGACGACTCACTGGCAAAAGCTCTTGTTACTAAGCTCGGCAATTTGAATTAGAACCCCAAAACATAAGTGGAAGAACCGACTCCCACAAGTTGTTCTCCAACTTCCACATGTGTGTTCACACACACACAGACACACACACACAGAGAGAGAGAGAGAGAGAGAGAGAGAGAGAGAGAGAGAGAGAGAGATATGCACACACATACCAAATAAATGAAATGTAAGAAAAAGAAATAAAATAAAACACTCTGCTTAGAATTTAAGTTTTCTACTGGTAGCTTTATAGAGGCTTTCTGTAAGAGGCCATACCCACTCAGCTGTTTCTGACTATGAGAATGTAATGCTAGAAATGGTCCTTTTAATATTTGTAGATTGAAAAGACGTAAGGGCCAGGCACCGCTATTACTTCAGCTGCGTTAACAAAACTGTGCTTTCCCATCACCTCATCTATAGACATGTTAAAAATAGCAATGCACGTTCATGACATGTTATTTATTTAGTCTCCCCAGATTGAATGTGCATGTGGATTTACAGACCCCTCACAATAAATTCTGCTACCCTCAGGGGTCCCAGACCTACTGCTCAAGAACCATGGAGCAGGACAGGCTTATGATTGATGACAATGAGGAGGGCCCGGGGCACATCTGCTAGTCTTCCGTGGCTTTCATCCTCCCAGCCCTCACACAGCCTCCTTGAAACCCCGCACTCTGCTGTGTTTACTGGAAATATTTCTGTGTAAACTTCAACACGTTCGTTATGATTTGCTACAGCTGAAACATTTTTCATACCAAAAAAAAAATTGAAGTGCACCTTGGATGGAGATGTAGTTCTCAAGAGAAAAATGATTTTCAATTCAGGATCCAGCAGGTCTTCAAATGTGCGTGATACTTTAAGTGGGAGGTGAATACCTGCTTGTTTATTACATGATTCTCCCACCTCAGTTCTGTTTTCTCTTACACTGTGGTTGCAATACAGCAACAATGCCTACCGGAAAGACACTACCGCTGCACAGTGCACAGCCAAGCAGCGCTATGAACTCCCTTTCTAGTGCCTTCTGGGATTTCTTTATTTCTCTCGGCAGATTTTTGTCACAGCTTGTGATTCAAAATGTGTGTGTGTGCACTACCCAGTTGTGCCTCCTCCCTTCACCGTGTGTGTGTACACTACCCAGTTGTGCCTGCCCCTTTCCCCATGTGAGTATGTACACTACCCAGTTGTACCTCCATCCTTGTGAGTGTGTGCACTACCCAGTTGTGCCTCCTCCCTTCCCCATGTGAGTGTGTTTACTACCCAGTTGTGCCTGCCCCTTTCCCCATGTGAGTGTGTACACTACCCAGTTGTGCCTCCTCCCTTCCTGCCTTTATTGTCTCCTTTTGGTTCATCCTAGGCAGAGTTTTGATATTTTTTTTCTCTAGTAGTGACTTTTAAAAACCTTTCATATATGAATCTGTATATATGTCTCTTCAACAATATCTTCGTTTTTTCCCCTTCTGGAGCAACTTTCCAGTGAGTTTGCTCCCCTTTGATTTTTATTTTTGTTATATTATTACTATTATTATTATTTTGATTTTTCAAGACAGGGTTTCTCTGCTTGTTCTGGAAGTAACTTTTGTAGTCCTGGCTGGCCTCGAACCCACAGAGATTCGCCTGCCTCTGACTCCCAAGTGCTGGGATTAAAGGTGTGCACCACCACCATCTGGCCCCCTTTTATTCTTACACATACATATGTCACAACCAGTTTCAATGAACTTCACTTTGGTTTCCAGCCTCACTACAACACTGAAAATCTTCGTGCCATAAACCTGAATCATGTGGACCTTGTTCTGGAGGGAGTTTGTTGCTTCTTTTTCACTGACCCTTATAGTGGTGTGCATGCATTGATCTGTCTTTCTTTAATGCCCAGTTAGTTCTGTTGCCATAAGATGCCAATTCATTTACGTAGGAAGATTTGCTTGTGTGTGGATGGACCGACAATGGAAGGCTGTGGTTAAATTCATGAGCTGAGAGTCTAGACTGAGCGAGAGAGGGAAGTAAACATGTGGCTGCAATAGAGTAAGCGTGATGGCTGACAAAACACAGTCTTGAGAGAGTACTGAAGAGAAATGCCTACTTAAGATTGGCACCATCGAGGGAAACTTCCTGGGGACAGCACACTTCATCAGAAATACCTGTCAGATGAATGGGGGTCAGCCAGAGAGCAGGGCAGCACAGTGATCAAGGCGACAGAAGGCAGAGGAGCTCATGCAAAGGGCTCGGTGTCAGAGAGGAATGAGGGACACACAGAGAGATAGACTAAAGGAGAGTATAGAAAGTAGAAAGGATCACTGCAATGAGGGAGTGTTGTGCTATGACGGCCTTGTGTCATATTCGTGATTAGACTGTTTAATGGAGTGGAGCTACCTTAAAGACCATAGATGTTGAAATTTCTGAGGTAGGAGAAAGGGTTGGGAATGGGACTAGGTAGATGAAGAGCGTCTGGAGGCTGCTGCACCAGTCCCGTGTCGTGAGACTGTTACACGGCATCTATTGGTAGGGGATGGTGTTTTCCCTGTGTTCTCTCTCTCTCCACCAGAACTGTTATGGGTTGTTAGTGTAGGTGACATGTGGAAATCATGATAGTAGTGTTAGAGAAAAAAAAAAAAGGAAGAAGGAGAAGGGGAATGGGGAGGAAGGGAGGGAATGAGAGAACTGAATTAAATGCTACATGGTGAGAAATGAAAGACTTCAGACTGATCAGAAAGCAGAAGTGGGTAAAATGCCTGCTCGTGGCAGTTTAAAACTAGGGCACCCACCAGTATGGTGATGCCATTCGGCCCACTGGGAAGTACTCAAGTAGGAACATGGTATGGCTAACCTGGAAAGGAGATAGTTGAATCAGTCTTAGATGATTGATACTTTCCAAATGCAAACCCACGCAGAGAGGCGGGCCCTTTAGAGACAGGCAGCAGAATAAAGAATTAAGAAGGATCTTTGTGTTCCTAGGAGCTCTAGTAGAGAATATGCCCGAGTGACCCACAACGGCAGATATGAGAAGCAGGGATGCTCTGGTTCTGGGGAAACCTTCTTATTTCTCTGGGAAATAAGAAGCTTCTAAGAAGCTTCTAAGAATAGATTAAAAAAAAACAGTTCTGGATTAATGTCCTCTTTATAATTGATATATCAAAGATTCTGTGACAAGAATCACATCTCTATGGCTAGCGCTATTTCTTCAATGGCAGAGAACTTGCTTACATGCATATGGTCCTGGATTTGAACCTTGGCAGCGTCAAAATAATAAGCAACTGTAAAGCACGAATGCATTGAATAAGTCAATTTTAAAGAAAGAATCACATGTATAGTAGCTGAAACCACATGATTGTGTTGTGTTTTCATCTCCATGCTGAGAGTGGTACTAGTCACCAGAGGGTCCAAGAGAAGTTTGGGGAAATAAAGGAAGTCTTCGAATAGTTTCATATAAAATTTAGTGACTTTCACTTGCTCCTGGTCCTGCCTGGGGCTGTGCAACCTGACTACATTTGTGGTCTGTAAGTCACACAAGGTTATAACGCGTACAGCCATTTAAAATATAAGTGAAGAAACCCAATAGCTTTTCAGCTTTGTTGGTTTGTTCCTCCTTTTGTGTTTCATAGCACACGCTACTTGCAGCACAAGTCACGTTTTTGCAAGATCATTGTTATGGATACTATATGGAGCAATAAGTTACGAAAGGTGGGGGTTTTCTACAAAAGAAGGAACAGCTTAAATACTTCTAAAAGAAAAAAGAAGTATTTAAGCTGCTTCCAAGAAGTCCTGCACACGGCTACATACTTGATCACTATCAGTGACATTTCTGTTACTCCTCAGGGAATAGCTTCACAGTGGTTTAGAGAGAGAAATTCAAAACAGTTCCAATATTGAGGTCAATAAGGACTATTTTTTTCTGCTATTGATATGAGCTTTCATTTCACCTCCTGGCACACCATCATAATTCAGATTCTACATCTCTGCCCATGCCAGCATACTCAGGAACACAATCTGCCTTATCAAAAGGCTCTTACCCCACCAGTAATCAATACATTTTACTTTAGGAATGCAAAGCTAGTTTCTAGAAACTTTGTATTTGGGGTACCATGTGGGATGCCCTTTGTTTCCTAGAAATGAGTAAATTTCTCTCCACTTATGAAATGCTATAGCAGCTACAAGGACCAGAAACTTCCTATCTGTGGTGAAATTTCTGTTTCCCAGTGTGGTCAACTTCCCAACAGTGTCTTACAAGAGGGTGGCCAACTCCCTTCTCTGTGTTAGTCATAGTTAGTCACAGCAGGGAGGGACTTAACTTTGCTTACAAAAAAGTGATTGTTCTACAACCCTAAGGGACTTGGTTAGTCACCAGCACCAGGCTTTGCTGCTGGGGCATTACACTGCGTCTGTTCTTCCCCCAGGACAGTTTTATACTTAGACAAAAGTGCCAGCAGATCATAATACCACCCCCCACTTTTCCCAGAGAGCCCTGAGCACAAACACAAGGAAAACCACTGTTTTGTTGTCTCACTCAGTTCTCAGAGCCACCTGCAATTATTGGCTGCATTTTAGAGGTGCAGAGCAGGAGTTTGGAAGTAAAAGGCATTTTCCAAGGCTCAACCAGAATTTGGTTTTGAATTGAGTTTGGCATGTGAGTCTTCTCTTATAATTTTATCACACCAATGGCTTCCAAACTTTGTTACTAAAGTAAGAAGAACCGGAGCATCCTACCCCAGGCACAGCATCTCCTCTGTTCTGCTTTGCCTACCGAAGGTCCACAGGAGCTTACTGTCAGGGGCCAGCAGACGTGTTTTTTAAAACTGTGTGGAACTGCTGTATCACGGAAGTTCTCCGTGCCTCAGGACAGCTTGTGGACACAAATGTAGAAATGTCCGTGATGTTCATTTAAAACTTCCAACTTGTCAACACGATTATTATGCCAGTAGCTCTGAGTTAGACATCGGCTCAGACTGGCAAAGTGTGCACATGAGAATAATAGTGCAGCTTAATATTAATGACCTCAAAGGCACCTTTAAAGAACTAGTGTAGTATTTGTCTTGTTATTAAGGGGTATCCCAGAATAAGAGATAAGGGCAGGAGTATATGGTGATGGCCCAGAAAGTAAGCTTTAGGACAAGAGAAGCTATTTCCTCACCTCTGAAGTCTGAGGATACCTGAATTGGAAGAACAGGCATGTTAGAGGATTCTCCATTGATGGGCATGCAAGTCCATGTGCTGTGATCTACACATGTGATTCTTGTAACATACCTCCTATTTCCGGAAAGTCTCCAGAAGTCTGGCTGCGGTCACTTCTTCAGTTAACAGTACTTCCTTCGCATTATGATTAACCTTTTGGGTTTTCCCACAATCACTATTAATGTATAAATACAATGAAGACCATGGAATGGCCAGAGGACTTAGCAATACAGAGGTTACTGGGGAACAGATGAGAACTTACAGAATTCTATCTCAGCTGGGCTTTGATCATAGCATGGACTGAGAGAAGTCTTGAGATCCTTTGGGGGCATAACACTTTTGCTTAGGCACAACTCTTCAAGATCACATCGTCTAAGATGATAGAGAAGTGATCCTAGAGAGGCGCAGAAACCTAAGACCCTGGCCAGATGGTTTTGTCCAACATGATCAACAATGAACATGATGCATCTGTAGAGGGGAAAACCCCACACTCACAGGCTGAAGGGTGGGGTCTTTGTTTTGAATTTAAGGATTTCAGCCATATAATAATCAAAACACAAAATATACAGGTTAAAGAAAGAATATTAAGAGCTGCAAAGGAAAAGGGGCAAGTAACTTATAAAGGTAAACCAATCAGACTTACACCTGACTTCTCTATGGAAACTATGAAAGCCAGAAGGTCCTGGATAGAGGTTCTGCAAAAACTAAGGGATCATGGATGCAAACCCAAACTACTATACCCAGCCAAGCTATTGTTCACTATCAATGGAGAAAACAAGACTTTCCAAGATAAGAACAAATTTAAACAATATGCTAAATCTTTTTTTTAATTAATTAATTTATTTATTTAAGATTTCTGTCTTTTCCCAACACAGCCTCCCATTTCCCTTCCCCTCCCCCAGTCAAGTCCCCCTCCCTCATCAGCCCAAAGAGCTATCAGGGTTCCCTGCCCTGTGGGATGTCCATGGACCACCCACCTCCATCCAGGTCTAGTAAGGTGAGCATCCAAACTGCCTAGGCTCCCACAAAGCCAATACGTGCAGTAGGATCAAAAACCCATTGCCTTTGTTCTTGAGATCTCAGTAGTCCTCATTGTCTCTATGTTTTTTCCCAAGACGGTTTTATCCCAGGCTTTTTCAAACCCAGGTCAGCTGGCCTTGGTGAGTTCCTGATAGAAAATCCCCGTTGTCTCCGTGTGTGGGTGCACCCCCTCGCATTCCTGAGTTCCTTGCTCGTGCTCACTCTCCTTCTTCTCCTGATTTGGACCTTGAGATTACTGTCCGGTGCTCCAATGTGGGTCTCTGTCTCTGTCTCCTTTCATCGCCTGATGAAGGTTGATATTCAGGAGGATGCCTTTATGTTTTTCTTTGGGTTCTCCTTCTTATTTAGCTTCTCTATGATCACGTATTAGCGGCTCAATGTCCTTTGTTTATGTCTAGAAACCAAATATGAGTGAGTACATCCCATGTTCCTCTTTTTGGGTCTGGCTTACCTCACTCAGGATCGTGTTCTCTATTTCCATCCATTTGCCTGCAAACTTCAAGAAGTCCTTGTTTTTTATTGCTGAGTAGTACTCTAATATGTATATATTCCATACTTTCTTCATCCATTCTTCGATTGAAGGGCATCTAGGTTGTTTCCATGTTCTGGCTATTACAAACAGTGCTGCTATGAACATAGTAGAGCATATACTTTTGTTGTATGATAAGGCCTCTCTTGGGTATATTCCCAAGAGTGGTATTGCTGGATCCAGGGGTAGGTTGATCCCAAATTTCCTGAGAAACCTCCACACTGCTTTCCAAAGTGGTTGCACAAGTTTGCATTCCCACCAGCAAGTGGATGAGTGTACCCCTTTCTCCACACCCTCTCCAGCAAAGGCTATCATTGGTGTTTTTTATTTTTGCCATTCTGACAGGTGTAAGATGGTATCTTAAAGTTGTCTTGATTTGCATTTCCCTGATCGCTAAGGAAGTTGAGCATGACCTTAGGTGTCTTTTGGCCATTTGAACTTCTTCTGTTGAGAGATCTCTGTTCAGCTCAGTGCCCCATTTTATAAATGGGTTGATTAGCCTTTTACGGTCTAGTTTCTTGAGTTCTTTATATATTTTGGAGATCAGACCTTTGTCAGTTGCGGGGTTGGTGAAGATCTTCTCCCAGTCAGTGGGTTGCCTTTCTGTCTTAGCAACAGTGTCCTTTGCTTTACAGAAGCTTCTCAGTCTCAGTAGGTCCCATTTATTCAATGAGTCCCTTACTGTCTGTGCTGCTGGGGTTATACGTAGGAAGTGGTCTCCCTGTGCCCACTTGTTGTAGAGTACTTCCCACTTTCTCCTCTATCAGGTTCAGCGTTCGGACTGATATTGAGGTCTTTAATCCACTTGGACTTGAGTTTTGTGCATGGTGATAGATATGGATCTATTTTCATTCTTCTACAGATTGACATCCAGTTTTGCCAGCACAATTTGTTGAAGATGCTCTCTTTTTTCCATTGTATACTTTTAGCTCCTTTATGAAAAATCAGGTGTTCATAGGTTTGTGGGTTAAAGTCAGGGTCTTCTATTCGATTCCATTGGTCGACTTCTCTGTTTTTATGCCAATACCAAGCTGTTTTCAATACTGTAGATCTGTAATAGAGTTTGAAGTCAGGGATGGTAATGCCTCCAGACGATCCTTTATTGTATAAGATTGTTTTGGCTATCCTGGGTTTTTTGTTTTCCATATAAAGTTGATTATTGTCTTCTCCAGATCTGTGAAGAATTTTGATGGTATTTTGATGGGGATTGCATTGAATCTATAGATTGCTTTTGGTAGAATTGCCATTTTTACTATGTTGATCCTCCCAATCCAAGAGCAAGGGAGATCCTTCCATTTTCTGGTGTCATCTTCAATTTCTTTCTTCAAAGACTTAAAGTTCTTGTCAAATAGATCTTTCAGTTCCTTGGTTAGGGTTACCCCTAGATATTTTATGCTATTTGTGGCTATCTTGAAAGGTGATGCTTCTCTGATTTCCCTCTCTGCTTCCTTATCCTTAGTGTATAGGAAGGCCACTGACTTTTTGGAGTTGATCTTGTATCCTGCCACAATACTAAAGGCGTTTATCAGTTGTAGGAGTTCTTGGGTAGAGTTTTTGGGGTCGCTTATGTATACTATCATATCATCTGCAAATAACAAAAGCTTAACTTCTTCCTTTCCAATACGAATCCCCTTGATCCTCTTATGTTGTCTAATTGCAATTGCTAGAACTTCAAGCACTATATTGAAGAGGTATGGAGAGAGTGGACATCCTTGTCTTGTTCCTGATTTTAGTGGGATGGCTTTGAGTTTTTCTCCGTTCAATTTAATGTTAGCTGTCGGCGCTGTAAATAGCTTTATTATATTTAGGTATGACCCTTGTATCCCTAATCTCTCCAAGACCTTTATCATAAAGGGGTGTTGAATTTTGTCGAATGCTTTTTCAGCATCTAATGAAATGATCATATGGTTTTTTTTCTTTCAGTTTATTTATATGGTGGATTACATTGATAGATTTGCGTATGTTGAACCAGCCCTGCATCTCTGGGATGAAGCCTACTTGATCATAATGGATAATTTTTCTAATGTGTTCTTGGATTCGGTTTGCCAGTATTTTATTGAGAATTTTTGCGTCGATATTCATGAGTGAAATAGGCCTATAATTCTCTTTCTTGGTTGGGTCTTTGTGTGGTTTTGGTATCAGGGTAACTGTGGCTTCATAAAAGGAATTTGGCAATGACTCTTCTGCTTCTATATTGTGAAATACATTAAGGAGTATAGGTATTAGCTCTTCTTGGAAGTTCTGGTAGAATTCTGCGTTGAAACCATCTGGTCCTGGGCTTCTTTTGGTAGGGAGATTTTTGATAACAGTTTCTAGTTCTTCGCGACTAACCGGTCTATTTAGATAGTTCACCTGGTCTTGGTTTAGCTTTGGTATGTGGTACTTATCTAAAAAACTGTCCATTTCTTATGCATTTTCCAGTTTTGTGGCATACAGGCTTTTGTAGTAAGATCTAATGATTCTCGGAATTTCCTCTGTGTCTGTGGTTATGTCCCCCTTTTCATTGCTGATCTTATTTATTTGCGTGTTCTCTCTCTGTTGTTTAATTAGTTTGGATAGGGGTTTGTCGATCTTGTTGATTTTCTCAAAGAACCAACTTTTTGTTTCATTGATTCTTTGGACTGTTTTCTGTGTTTCTATTTTGTTGATTTCTGCCCTCAGTTTGATTATTTCCAGTCTTCTACTCCTCCTGGGCGCATCTGCTTCTTTCTTTTCTAGAGCTTTCAGGTGTGCTGTTAAGTCCTCAATGTATGCTTTCTCTGTTTTCTTTAAGTGGGCACTTAGTGCTATGAACTTTCCTCTTAGCACTGCTTTCAACGTGTCCCATAGGTTTGAGTATGTTGTCTCTTTATTTTCATTAAATTCAAGGAAGACTTTAATTTCTTTCTTAATTTCTTCCTTGACCCATGTGTGGTTCAGTAGTTGACTGTTCAGTTTCCATGAGTTTGTCGGCTTTCTGGGTGTAGCATTGTTATTGCCTTCTAGCTTTAGTCCTTGGTGATCTGATAAGACACAGGTGGACACTGATATTTTTTTTGTATCTGTGGAGGTTTCCTTTGTTTCTGAGTATGTGGTCAATTTTTGAGAAGGTTCCATGAGCTGCAGAGAAGAAGGTATATTCTTTCCTTTTTGGGTGGAATGTTCTATAGATGTCTGTTAAGTCCATTTGCTTCATTACCTCCAATAATTCTCTTAATTCTCTATTAGGTTTCTGTCTGATTGACCTGTCCATTGGAGAAAGAGGTGTATTGAAGTCTCCTATTACTAGTGTGTGTGGTTTGATGTCTGCCTTGAGTTCTCGTAATATTTCTTTTACATAGGTGGGTGCTTTTATGTTAGGGGCGTAGATATTCAGAATTGAGACTTCATCCTGATGAATTGTTCCTGTTATGAGTATAAAGTGTCCATCTCGATCTCTTCTGATTGACTTTAGTTTGAAGTCAGTTTTGTTAGAAATTAGTATGGCCACACCTGCTTTTTTCTTAGGACCATTTGCTTGAAACACCTTTTCCCAACCCTTTACTCTGAGTAGATGCCTGTCTTTGTGGTTGAGGTGTGTTTCTTGCAAACAGCAGAATGTTGGGTCCTGTTTTCATATCCAATCCCTTAGCCTGTGCCTTTTTATGGGTGAATTGAGGCCATTAATATTAAGTGATACTAATGACCAGTGGTTGTTTACTCTGGTTATTATTATTGGTTTTGGTAGTAGCGTTTGTGTGTCTCCCTTCTTTGAGGTGTGCAGGTGAAGGTTCGCTAGACGCCTGAGTTATTGTAGGCAGTGTTGGCAATGCTAGATTCCTTAGGTTGTGATTTTCCTTCATTATTTTCTGTAGGGGCTGGGTTTGTGGCTACATATTGTTTAAATTTGTTCTTATCTTGGAAAGTCTTGTTTTCTCCATTGATAGTGAACAATAGCTTGGCTGGGTATAGTAGTTTGGGTTTGCATCCATGATCCCTTAGTTTTTGCAGAACCTCTATCCAGGACCTTCTGGCTTTCATAGTTTCCATAGAGAAGTCAGGTGTAAGTCTGATTGGTTTACCTTTATAAGTTACTTGCCCCTTTTCCTTTGCAGCTCTTAATATTCTTTCTTTAACCTGTATATTTTGTGTTTTGATTATTATATGGCGAGGGATGTTTTTCTTTGATCCAGTCTGTTTGGTGTTCTGTATGCTTCTTGGATATTCAAAGGAATATCTTTCTTTATGTTGGGAAAGTTTTCTTCCATAATTTTGTTAAAAATATTTTCTGGGCCTTTGAGCTGTGATTCTTCTCCTTCTTCTATCCCTATTATTTTTATGTTAGGTCTTTTTATTGTGTCCCATATTTCCTGAGTGTTTTGTGATGAGTATTTGTTGGCTTTGCTGATTTCTTTGTTCAGTGCATTTATTTTCTCTATGTTGTCCTCAGAATCTGAGATTCTTTCTTCTATCTCTTGTATTCTATTGATTATGCTTGTTTCTGTAGACTCTGCTCGTTGACTTAGATTTTCCATATCCAGCTGGTCCTCAGTCTGTGTTTTCTTCCTTGCTTCCATTTCAGTTTTCAATTCTTGAACTGTTTTCCCCAGGGTCTCATGTACGTATTTACTCATTTCTTCAACCTTTTTACTCACTTCTTCAAACTTTTTGTCATACTTCTCTCTATTTCTATAAAGGTGTTTTTTTACATGTTGTTTAAGGGACTCTATTGCTTTCATAAAGTCATTTTTTTTCCACTTCTTCTGTGTTAGGGTAGTTCGAAGTCCTTCTGTTGTGAGATCATTGGGTTCTGGTGTTTTCATGTTGCTTTTCAGATTATTGGGTGAATTCTTGCCTTGGCGCCTGCCCATCTCGTCCTATCAATGCTGTCTAATGTGTCTTTTAATGCAGGAACGGGTTTTCCTGCTGGCCAGGGCCCTGCTTCCAAAATGCCTTCTCCCCGTTTCTTGAGTCCTGCCACTGGCCAAGATCTCTCTTTCACTGCTCTGAAGGGTCTTCGGGACCAGGACCAGGCTCCTGGTTTGCCAGGGACCTCGCCAAGAAAAGGCCTACCCCTCTGCAGGCCAGCCACCAAAACAGAGGAACTCGCGGTGCTCTCTGCTCTGAGCTCCCTATCCAGTGCCCAAACAGGTTAAATTTGGTGGTCCCGCGCCCAGTGGAAAGGGGGAGCGAAGGAGGACCCTGGGCAATCTGGGATATGCCAGGGAGAAAGAGGTCTCAGCGAGGAGGAGCAGCCCCAGCAGAGGGTAGAAGCCCTCGCAGGCTAACCGGGGGTCAAGGTGATCGGGGAGTGCCCCCGCTCCGTTTCCTGTGTCCAGCCCCGGGGCAAGAACACTCTCCCTATACAAGGTGGTCTTCAGGATACGACTAGGCTCACCGTTCCCGCCCTGTGATCCTCCTCTGCTCGCTGGTGTCTGTAGGTCTCCGCCACGTCTGGCCCCGCCGGGTTGTTT
>CAWTZC010001486.1:0-19500 GCA_963919715.1 Microtus obscurus
CTGCTATCTCAGTGGGATAACTAACAAAGGAGAAGCCGAGGCTCACTGAGATTAAGAAATTGTCAGAACATTCATAGCTGCATGAGTACCAATGCTAGACTTGAGTTCGGGTTCAATTCAAAAGATGTGGACCTCAGCTGTGGCTTCACAGCAGAATCAAGTGGGAGCTTAAAGAATCCTTGATGCCTAGGCTGTATCTCAGAACAACTAAATTGAAATCTCTTAAAAGATGTGATGGAAGAACCAGATTTTCTGATTCTTAAATTTGCTTGGTGAATTGAATATATATCTAAGGTTGAGAATCATGATGCAAATTCTAAGCCATTAGCCATGACTTTATAATGAAGGACAGTGAGCACTGCATCCTGGGATCACCCTAGAGTAGACTGTGATTGGATATTGTCTTGCAAGTTTGAGTATGGCATCCTAGAGTGTGTTTGGGGGCCCTTTCCTTCTCTTCCTTCATGTTTGCTAAGTTCCTACTGTGTCAGACTCTGGTGGTACACCAGAACAAATTCTGGCTACACTTCCAGTAAGCATGGTGTCTCGTGTAGAACATGGGACTAAGGGGAAAACTGAAAAACTGATATGTTCCCTGAAAGCAGAAGGAAGTTCAGGGTGGCAAAGAACACACAGTGAAACCAGCAAAGGCTACTGAAACAGGTGGCATTTGAGTGAATGAATGGGAAGAGAGAGCATACTGGCCCAGGGCCAGAGAACCACAGGGCAAAGAGGCAGTTGGAGCATGAGCAGAAGCTGCCAGTACCCCAAAAATGTATGAAGCAGAGAGTGGAGGGTGATTAGACCAGAGGAAGATGATGGATGACTTTGAAAGCTGACTAGGATGTTATCTTATCCTGTAAGAGAAATTAAGTCTTTTGAAGTGTCTTAAACAGAAAGTGATATGACTGATGGTGCTGATGGGGAAGAGAAGCTAGGGGAAATTTTTTAAAAAGTCAAAAAATACACATGCAGTGTTCTAACCTATATTCTGCTGGAACTAAATATCCCAAAGCGTGTGGCTAAAGGAACAGAGCTCTTAACCTGACAGCTTATTGGACAGACCAATAAAGACTGACTTGAGTTTGTCTGGTAATAGCAAATTCTGTTCTTCCTTGGCCAAGCAAGATAAAGGTTTGATACTCAAAATGTACTGATAAGATGTAGTGGGTTTCTTGTTAGATGCTGAAAAATCTTTCAACAAAATACAACATCCCTTCATGATAAAGGTTTTTGGAGAAAGCAGGGATACAAGGAACATACCTAAACATAATAAAGGCAATATACAGCAAGCCAACAGCCAACATCAAACTAAATGGAGAGAAATCCCAGTGATCCCACTGAAATCAGGAACAAGACAAGGTTGTCCACCTCTCTCCATATCTATTCAATATAGTTCTTGAGGTCCTAGATAGGAGCAATAAGACACCAAAAGGGAGATCGAGGAAATACAAATTGGAAAAGAAGAAGTCAAACTCTCACTGTTTGCTGATGATATGATAGTTTACATAAGTGGCCCCAAAAAATTCTACCAAGGAACTTCACAACTCATAAACACTTTCAGTAATGTAGCATGATGTAGGAGGGTCATCTGTCTATGTGTTACTTTCATTGGTTAATAAAGAGACTGAATTGGCCTTTTAATAGGGTAGAAAATTAGGTAGGCGGAGTAGACAGAACAGAATGTTGGGAAGAAGGGAAGTGAGGCAGACGTCATGGAGCCAGCTGCCAGGTCAGACATGCTGAATCTTTCCCAGTAAGCCCCACCTTGTGGTGCTACACAGATTATTAGAAATGGGTTACTCAAGATCTGAGAGTTAGCCAATAAGAGGCTAGAACTAACGGGCCAGGCAGTGTTTAAAAGAATTACAATTTGTGTGTTGTTATTTTCGGGGCATAAGCTAGCCAGGCAGCCGGAACCAGGCAGCAGAAATGCAGCCTGCTGTTCCTTCTACAGTAGCAGGATACAAGATTAACTCAAAAAATCAGTAGCCCTTTTGTACACAAATGATAAATGGGCTGAGAAAGAAATCAGAGAAACATCACCCTTCACAATAGACACAATAGCATAAAACATCTCAGGGTAACTCTAACCATCTTTGTATGGTTAGACATACATCTTTGTATGACAAGAACTTTAAATCTTTGAAGAAAGAAATGGAAGAAGACACAAGGAAATGGAAATATCTCCCATGTTCTTGGGTAGGTAGAATTAACATAGTAAAAATGGCAATCTTGCCAAAAGCAATCTACAGATTCAATGAAATAACCAGCAAGATCCCAGCAAAATTCTTCATAGATCTTGAAAGAATGGTGCTAAACTTCATATATAAAACAAAAAAACCCAAAATAGCCGAAAAACAATTCTGTACAATAAAAGAATTTCTGGAGGCACCACAATCCCTGACTTCCAAACTCTACTACAGAGCTACAGTACTGAAAACAGCCTGGTATTGGCATAAAAAACAGAAAGGAGGACCAATGGAACCAAATTGAAGACCTGGATATTAATTCACACACCTTCGAACACCTGATGTTTGACAAAGAAGCAAAAAATATCAAATGGAAAAAAGAAAGCATATTTAACAAATGGTGCTGGCATAACTGGATATCAACATGTAGAAGAATGAAAAATAGATCCACATCTATCACCATGCACAAAACTCAAGTTCAATTGGATCAGAGACCTCAACGTAAAGCCAACCACACTGAACCTCATAGAAGAGAAACTGGGAAGTACACTTGAACACATTGGTACAGGAGACCACTTCCTAAATATAAACCCATTAGCACAGACATTGAGAGAAACAATTAATAAATGGGACCTCCTGAAACTGAAAAGCTTCTGTAAAGCAAAGGACATGGTCAACAAGACAAAAGGACAGCCTACAGAATGGGAAAAGATCTTCACTAACCCCACATCATTCAGAGGTCTGATCTCCAAAATATATAAAGGACTCAAGAAGTTGGTCATCAAAAGAACAAATAATCCAATAAAAAAATGGAATACAGACCTAAACAGAGAACTATCAACAGAGGAATCTAAAATGGCTGAAAGACACTTAAGGAAATGTTCAACATCTTTAGTTCATCAGAGAATTGCAAATCAAAACAACTCTGAGATTCCATCTTATACCTATAAGAATAGCCAAGATCAAAAACAGTGATGACAACTTATGCTGGAGAGGTTGTGGGGAAAAGGGAACACTCCTGCATTGCTGGTGGGAGTGCAAGCTGGTATAGCCCCTTTGGATATAATTTTTCAGAAAATTAGGAAACAATCTTCCTCAAGACCTAGCAATACCACCTTTGGGTATATATCCAAAGGATGCTCAATCGTGCCACAAGGACAGGTGCTCAACTATGTTCATAGCAGCTTTGTTTGTCATAGCCAGAACCTGCAAACAACCTAAATGCCCCTTGACTAAAGAATGCATAAGGAAAATGTGATACATTTATGCAATGGAGTACTACACAGCATAAAAAAGTAACAACATCTTGAATTTTACAGGCAAATGGATGGAGCTAGAAAACATCATTTTGAGTGAGGTAACCCAGACCCAGAAAGACAATTATCACATGTTCTAATTCATAAGTGGTTTTTAAACATAAAGCAAAGAAAACCAGCCCACAAATCACAATCCCAGAGAACCCAGACAACAATGAGGACCCTAAGAGAGACATACATAGATCTTATCTACATGGGAAGTAGAAAAAGACAAGATCTCCTGAGTAAATTGGGGGAGCATGGGGACCTTGGGAGAAGGTTGAAGGGGAGGGGAGAGGCAGGAAGGAGAGCAGAGAAAAATGTAGAGCTCGATAAAAAATCAGTAAAAAAAAAAAAAAAAGATGTAGTGGGCCCCATGAGGTTGACCTTGTAGGGGGTTCAAGTTATGAGGTTGAAGGGTCTTTGCGGCACTTGTCCAAACTATAGCCATCACAACACCCCTGAGGCATCAGGGGTGCAAACTTTTGTGTTTCTTGGAGGGGGTTTGTAGTTTTCAGTCTGTTCTCACAGACACTTAGGATCCAAAGACTAAGAATTAGATCTAAATATTCTAGGTAGCATGGTCTATTTTTTATGCTGACCTGATCCTAAGTGGGCTAAAAACGCAAATGGATTTACATATTTATAAATGAGACAGTTATAGGCTACCTGACTTCCTCAGAGTGCACACACACACACACACACACACACACACACACACACACACACACGCAGAGAGAGAAAGAGAGAGAGAGAGAGAGGGATGAGGTACAGACTCATCCCTGGTGGGGAAGCACACACGGCATTCTCTAGGACTACAGCTATAACCCTGAGGAAGACAAGTTGACCCAATCAAAAGCACCAGCACTGCCCTGGGGCATTCTAATATCAGCACCAGCTGCTGGGGTGACTGGCATGGCTGTGCAGGAGCAGAAGGCTTCGATCTCTGCTAGTTCTGAGGCCAGGTGGCCAGTTGAGAAGAGGCCAAGTTATCGGCCTCCGCCAGCGTTTGCTGCCGCAGCTCCACACAGAAACAAGCAAACACTCACTTCCCACCTTGCCATGATTTATGTTGACAGTTGCTTGGTAAAGCAGGTGGCCAGAAAAGGCTCTCCCAGCAGGAGAAGGCTGTGTCTGCTACTTTATGACCAGCTCTTCTGCATTAACGATCTTCGCCCAGTGCTGTTGCTGCCCCTCCCAAAGCAGCCACATTAGAGAAGTTAATTTGTTGATGGGGGAGGATGATAGGTTTGGAGCAGTGTCCCAGATGGGTGAGTGTACTTAGGGATGCAGAGGGGCACTGCAATTTGCTGCCTATAAATGGGGAGCCCAGGTTGTGTAGTTCTAGCTCAAACCTGGAGGCTTGAGAATCTGAGGGAGCCCATGGTAAACGACCAGACCTAAAGGCCTGTGAGTAGGGGAGCTAACGTGCTACGTTCCAGTCTGAGTTTCTAGGAACAAGAACTGGGTTTTGCTCTTCCGGAAGTGGAAGGGGGATGCTCCCACTGTAGCAGCGGGTCTGTCCTTGCTCTGTTCTGTTGTATTTAGGTGACACCATGAGGCCCTCCCCTTCCCTTCTGACATACTCGGGGATGGATCCAGTGTTTTCCCAACTGTGTGGGCATCATGTAGCCCAGTCAAATGGGCATAAAAACTAACCCTCTTCCTTTAGTCAGGAATCTCTTCCTCCTTTTTTCACTACATAACTCAATTTCTACAAGATGATACTGAGCTAAAGGCTCCACTAGAAAACTCAAATAAATAAATAAATAAATAAATAAAGCAAGAAGGCTGGGCCAACCCAAGAACTGCCCAGGAAGCCTATTGAAGGGACCCAAATGGTGCCAGAGAACCCAGGTCTCTAGCCCCAAGTGTTGATGTGATGGGAAAATGAGGAGACATCTCTATCCCCCTCCGGTGGGACAGGTCACCCTAGAAAGCTCTACAATAGTCCTCCTGGGCTCGATGCCACAGTAAGGACTTCTGCTGTGTGCATGTAAAGTTTCAGTCAGTGCAAAGTTGGCCGAAATGTGGGGCCACACATGCGTGTCACAGTGTTGCTGCTCACGGGGTTAAGGCGATCTTTTTGTCATTGGAAATTAACAGATTGCTCTGATTCCAAATAAGAAGTCTGGTTTAGAACACAGAAAAGGGAACTCAAAGGGAGAACAGGTGTTATGAAAAGTTGAGGACCACCTAACCGAATCCATTCAAAAATGGAGACTCTGCTATAGCTGCCAAAAGTGGGTCCGTATCTCTACCTGCTCTTTGTGATGATTATTTTACGAAGTTTTATAAATGAATTTGCAACTCTATGCTTAAACTAAATACCTGGACTTTTGGGGACGACACATTTGAAGTGATATCCAATTATTAGTTTGGCCCAATATCGGGGTAGAGTCTGCCTTAGAAATAAGCATTCATCCCTTGGTCCCCTTCATCAAACCCTTGCCCTTGGGTTCCAAACATCACCCACATCCCTTCCCAGCATCCTTCCCTCCACACACAGCTGTGAGTCCTTGGCCTGCTGTGTGCAGACACTTTTTCCCACCTTCCTGCATCTGTCATTCCCCTGTACTCATCGGCAAACTCTAAATCACTCTTCCAAACGCAGCGAATATTCTCTCCTCACAGCTTAGCCCTCCCAGTCCCTGCTCTTTCTTCTTGACCTGCCAGACTGCAACATGAAACTTCGCTGAACTGATTTCTACTTCTTTCTTGTTCCTCAAACTCCTTGAACTATTGAAGAATGTTTTCCTTATCTTCATATCCTGGCATGTATCACAGGGCTAGACACATAGTAGGTGCTCTATAAACATTTTAAAACAAGCACACATTTCGATGAGACCTCTGAGAGCTCTAAAATTGTATTTTCTATGACATAGAAATATAGTTAAAAAACAAGGTCACTATTCCGAGAGACCATCATGTAGCCTATTGTAATAAAAGGCCTAGACCGTGTTATGATTTTCAAGGAGCTAGTTCATTGGTGTTTAGTGTTACTCAAGCAACTCTGGCAATTTCCTGTGAGATCTGAGACCTTCCCACACAGTGCAGGAGAGAGGAATAGAGGTCGGTGGTTGTTACCAGTTACTTTTGTGCTGATCTGACAGGATGCCTGATCGGAGCTGCTCAAGGGAGAAAAGGGTTGTTTGAGCTCATGGTTTCAGAGGGATTTTAGGCTGTCCCGGCAGAGAAGGCAGGTGGAGTGGCTCCGATGGTAGAGCGTGAGGCGGCAGCTTGTTCACATGGAGGCAAACCGGAAGCAGAGAAATCAGTCTTCACTCCTGGTGGGTAAGACCTTCAAAGACCTGATACAGTCTTCTAAAGAGCAGGCAAGCATGGAACTGAGCATTCGAAACACCAGCCTGTGAGGATGTCTCTGATTTAAACCACAGCTGTGATCATTAACTATTGTCAATGTTGGGCATGCAGAGGCTGGGATTGGACTGATGAAGGTGGAAGAGTGATTCCACATGACTGTGAGCTGCCGAGGGAGATGGTGAGCCGCAGACAATGATGATGAGTTGTGGATGATGAGCTGCAGGCGAAGGTGAGGCGCGGGTGACCACGGTGAGCTGCGGGTGACGATGGTGAGCTGCAGACGATGAGACACAGGTGACTATGAGCCACAGGCGACAGTGAGCTGTGTAATTGAAAGAAAAAGGAGTAAAGAAGCCTTGTGTGCTGTTGCTACCATGCCAGTCAGCAAACACCCTGTGTTCTTGGCCTTCCCATTCTCCTCTAGCCTTTCTTTGCTGTTCCTTTTCAGTTTGTCCTTTAAAAGAATGTGGTTTCTCATGACTATTTCTGTGGGTGGGAAGCTGCTGGTCTTGAGGAACTAATGGCAGGTGCTACTTGTGATGAGGAACAGGAGACACTGAAATTCGATCCCATAGCGCACAGCTCTAGAAAATTCAGAGGAATCAAGAATGCCAAATTTTCACCAAAAACAAATGTTAGCTAATATGAGTTCTGCAAACATGAATTCGTCTGGGAACCTTTGAGTGGGCTTTGTCAGCTGATCCACAGATCTGGTGGCCTACCAGATACATTCCTGCACTGGTGGATGTATCAAATATCCCATTTGCTGGTCATATAAGATATCCCCCACCTGGCGGTCATACCAGATACCTCCTACTTGGTGACTGTATCAGATACCCCCAACTCGGTAGAGAGGATTTCCTCTCTTGCTCACAGGTGAAGTAGAGGCAATTCCAGGGCTGGCTCAGTGGGTTCACTGTGTCCCTAATCTTGCTGCTTTGCCATTCTCGGGGGTCCCTCTTTCGTCTCATTTGGTGTGGCTGATACCATTCCAGTTGTGGGGGGATGAAAGGGCAAATGGTATTTTGTCTCTTCTCTTTTATATAATGTCTAACAGTTGCATATACCACTGCTCGAGTTGGCCAGAATCTAACCATATGGCTACGCACTGTTTAACAAGCAGACATTTGGCCTGGAGAGATGGCTCAGTTGGTAAAGCACTTGCCTTCTAAACATGAGGATCTGAGTTCAATTCACTGAGCGCACATAAAAAGCCAGATGTAGTGACATGTGTTGTAAGCCCAATGCTTGGGGTAGCGTAGAGAAAGATCCTAGGGGCTAGGTCAGGTAGCCTAGCCTCATCAACAAGCCCCAAGCTCTGTAAGAGACCTTATTTCAGACAGACACAAGGTAGATGGCCCTGAGGAAAGATGCCGACGTGAACACTTGCTCCTTTCTCCCGAGAGGGATTTTAGTACTATGGAAGAAAGTGTGTGTGTGTGTGTGTGTGTGTGTGTGTGTGTGTGTGTGTGTGTGGTGACCCTCAGGGGACAGTTGCCAGTTCCTGTCACATTGTCAATTCATGATGTTTCCTCAATTTTGACATTAATGACAGTTACATTAACTCTCTCTCTTTCTCCTCCCTCTCTTCCTCTTCCCCTCTCTGAGAAACAGCTATGCTGACATTTGTGAATATTCATGAGCTCCTTCCTAGTTCCTACCAGTTTCTTATCTTCCCTGTAAGAGTACCACCATTAGAATGTTCTAATCCAACAGCCTAAAGGTCCACTGGGATTTTGTGTTCAAATATAAGCAGAGTTAAAGATCTAAGCAACATGGTCATTGCACTTAGCACCTACTCTGAAGATGACTCAGAGACATTTTCTTTCCCGTGCTAAGGGTGCCTAGAGAACAGCCATTGATTGAGTTTGTCTTGTTAATAGCTCCTGTAGCAGGCCACTGTCATGTGCTCCCCCCCACTCACCTTGTGCTCCTAAGTTCTTCCCTATAATTTCATGTTTATTCCCTGGTATTTTCCCCCACTCTCCCAGACTGTATGTTTATGCTTTTATTTCATTCTTTCCCATAGAAATTCGTTATTCAGTAGAGGCAGGCTGATCGACTCTGCCCGTCTGTTCTTGTAACCCTACATCAGCTCACAACTGTCTCAAATTTCTACCATTTGAGGCTCCTTTGAATAGGATCATTTCTTCTGCGGTTTCTGCCTCTGGGGAGAGTAACATCTGAGCGGCCATTAACACACCAGGTGGATTACATTTTCAAATTAGCTGACACAAGCCGAATTTAAAGAAACAACAGATAGAGGTGTGTCCTGATGAGAAACTGGAGGGGAGAAGGGTTCTCTCTGGAGAGAAATGCCCAAAGCATGCATACCTAGGCTGTCGGGGGCCTGTGGGAGGAGGGGCCTGTGGAAGCAACCACACGACAGCCTCTATCGGTGCCTCACAATCCTCCTGTTCTTTAATGTGGCCAACTATTATTTGCCCCCAAAATGTACATTTGTGACTTTAAGTTCCAGCACATTTCCTGGAGTTTCCAAGCACGCCATTGGGAATTCTAGGGAAGACCCCAGTCAGAAGACGCCTAATGGCCTGGGAAGGTGAGCATTAGAAGCAGCAGAAACAGAGTCAGGACACCTGTGGGTAGACTGCCCTTATGACTCATCTACATACATGCACAGTAGGTTCTGGGGTGTTACACAGTGCCAAAGGGCACAGTACTTCCCCCAGGCCTACACATGTTCTTCTAGTAGAAGCAAGGGCATCATAATTTAGTAATCATAAAATTTACATTATATTGAAGTCACTGTATGCCAGGCACAGTACTTCCTATGTATTCTCTCCATTCATGATCACAATAGATTTTAATATATTAATAATAACAATACAGATGAGAAAGCTGAGGCCCTTAAAGATGAAGTAATATTTTCAAGGTCAAAAACCACTGAGTGACAGAGTCAGGATTAAGAATAAACCTGCCTAACTCTGAAGCTCTAATGTTGAGAAGGGAGAGGTCTCTAACATGAAGGAATTAGTGCTTAGCTTCCATTGGAAGCTGTGGTTCTTCACCCAGTATTCAACTTTAGGCAGTTTAAAGTTTCTATCTGATGTCGAATGTCCTTCTGTATATGTGTTGTGTTAATTGGTTGATGAATAAAGCTGTTTCAGCCAATGACTTAGCAGAGTAAAGCCAGGTGGGAAATCTAAACAGAGATATATAGAGAGAGTAGGCAGAGTCAAGCAGACTCCAGCCAGCCACTGAGGATACAAGGCATCCAGAAAATGTGGTAATGCCGCGGCCACAGACTAATAGAAATGGATTAATTTAAGACATAAGAGCTAGCTAGAAATATGCCTGAAACATCAGCCAAACAGTGTTGTAATTAATACAGTTTTGTGTGGTTATTTGGGTCTGGGTGGCCAGAAAACAAAAGTAAAGTCTCTGTTTATGAATGGTGTCCAAACATTTGACAAGAATTTTCTACTTAAAACCCGAGAAAGCTTTAATAAAAAAGGATTCTAGACAGACAAGAACAGAGTTAGCATAGCTTCTTGGTAGCAGTATTTTCTCAGGTGGGCTCTGCTTGCTAGAGGCAAGAAGAAGCATGGCTCTTTTAAGAGAGGCTTGCAGGACTCAGTGTTAGCAAAAACTGTGCAGCTCTTCTAAGAGGTTCTACCACTGAACACTTAAATAGTGTTTATGAGCAGCCAGTGGCATGCTTCTTGGTGTCACAGACCTAGAAACTCCACAGAGTTGTGGTAAAAAATGTGGCTCCTGCCAATACCTCTGCCATGAAGCTAATCTCTCAGGAAGTCAAGGAGTGGGACAGATCCAGTTGCCAAAGCTGTGGCTTTAATCTTAGCCACATAGCTTAGCAAATTAAAGACTCATGGCCAGAAAAAGATAAAGCTACTACAATAAAGACAGATTCAGATCAGAAAAAAAACACTCTAAATGGTTTACAGTGTGTTTAAAAATATATGTAGGCCTGGGAGAGAAAAGAAAAAGGATCTAGAAAGTTCATTTAAAAAAAAATAGTAGTTGAGTGTGTTGGCTACACGCCTTTTAATCCCAGTACTTTGGAGGCAGAGACAAGTGAATTTCTGTGAGCTTCTGTCCAGTCTGGTCTACAGAGTAAGATCCTGGACAACCAAAGAAACCAGAGAAACTCTGTCTCAAAAAGAACAAAAATTAAAAATAAAAATAAATGAAATAGAGTTTTTAAAAGGCCACATAAAGGTGAAAAATACACAGAGAGTCAGGACACATATATGTTATTGTGTTGTCTTTGAATTATTTGACTGCTGAGGAAGGAGAAAACAGCTGCTAAAAGACATTTGATTATAAATGGATTTATCCAACCTATATATTTTGAAAATGCTTTCACTTCAAAATTTAAGTCAAAAAGATATGTTACTTTGGAGAAGAGGTTCTGTCTTTTGTTTTCATAGAAAATGAGAAGCTGTGGATTCATTCTGGGTTAAGAAGAATAAGATTTGGCTGAGGAAGATCCCCTGAAAAATCTCCAATGGGAATGGATGGACCAGAGGATCCAATATTTCAGATCACCTCTGTTGCAGTTTCTTCTGAGTTCTACAATTAGAACAAGGCTCACAGAATACTCCAGTCAGGGGACTTGATCATAATCCTAAATTTCTTTAAGTTCCCATAAGATTATCACTGCCCCCAATCAGCAGGAAGTAGCCTAGAAAACTATGCCCACAATTCCTCAAAAATGGATCATGGATGTTTGTCTTGTTTAGAGTGTTGGTTACAAGTCGCTATTGATAATGGTCAGATAAAAAAGCAAAACCACACACAGAGACAATGGGGATTTTCTACCGGGAACTCACCAAGGCCAGCTGACCTGGGTTTGAAAAAGCCTGGGATAAAACTGTCTTGGGAAAAAAACAGAGACAATGAGGACTACTGAGATCTCAAGAACAATGGCAATGGGTTTTTGATCCTGCTGCACATATTGGCTTTGTGGGAGCCTAGGCAGTTTGGATGCTCACCTTACTAGACCTGGATGGAGGTGGGTGGTCCTTGGACTTCCCACAGGGCAGGGAACCCTGATTGCTCTTTGGGCTGATGAGAGAGGGAGACTTGATTGGGGGAGGAAAAGGGAAATGGGAGGTGGTGGTGGAGAAGAGACAGAAATCTTTAATAAATAAATAAATTAATAAAAAAAAGAATTGTGGGTTGATTTAAGTTGTAAGAACTAGTTGGGCGCCATTTGTAGTGATAGGAGTGGCGAGGGCGTCCCCAGCACCAATGCCGCCCATACGGCTAGCTTTACCGGCGAAATAATTACATGGACAACTGTATTCTTTAAACACTGCTTGGCCCATTACTCTTCTAGGCTAATTCTCACATATTAATTTAGCCCATTTCTAATCAGGTTTGTAGCACCCCAAGGTGTGCTTACCGGGAAGATTCTAGCCTACGTCCATCCTGGGTCGGAGCTTCATCGTGATTGTCTTGCTCTGAGAGGAGCTGTGTGAAGTCTGAGCTCACTTCCTCTTCCTCCCAGCATTTTATTCTGTCTACTCCACCCACCTATGTTCTAACCTATCAGGCCAAGCAGTTTGTTTATTGCTTAACCAATGAAATCAACAGATTGATATATGACACTCCCACATCACTTCCCCTTTTTCTGTTTAAACAAAAAGGAAAGGCTTTAACTTTAACATAGCAAAATTACATAAAACAGTTATCAAGTAAAAATTACAATAATCTTTATCATAACTAAGGAAAAGTATGACTATAACTAACTATTCTTAACTCCGTCAAAGACTCCAGAAAGATACAATATTACCTAAGCAAACAAGAAAAAAGCAACTTTCAAACTCTAGAAATGACAGAGACTTCTTGCTGCCTGGACAGTCACCCAAAGTTCCTCTGTACCGTCGGGGCATCCATCTTTGGCCTACAGGCCCATAATTTCCAGCAGACATTTCAACAAAGCAGGAAATTTCAAAGGCAGTCACTATCTGCTTGTCCTGAAGAATGTCCTGCAGACTCTTTCATGAATCAGGAACTCCAAAAGGTCATCTCACCTTTAGGCAAGTTCAGCAGTCCTCTCTCTGCGGGTTCTCTGTGTCCAGTTTATGCAATAGTCCAGGCAAGAGCAGTTTCTTGCCCAAATGGCTATGAAACTCCATAAGGATCCTCTTTGATGCCCATCTTCTTCTTGAAGTAGATTGGTGTTTCCAGTAGCAGACATGTCTCATTGTCATGAAAAACCCTAAGTTATTAAAACATTTAAAATGCCATATTCTATAATCTTTGAAAAATATGAAGAATGCCTATCTAAAATATATGCATGCACATCTAGAAAATCTAACATGACTACAAACTTGACTATTTTTTTCTTTTTAATATATATTTATTACTTTTATTTTTTTTCTAACTGCATGTACTGGCTTATTTATTTATTTATTTATTTATTTATTTATTTATTTATTTATTAAAGATTTCTGTCTCTTCCCTACCGCTGCCTCCCCTTCCCTCCCCCTCCCCCCAGTCAAATCCCCTTCCTCGTCCACCAAAAGAGCAATCATGGTTCCCCTGCCCTGTGGGAAGTCCAAGGACCACCCACCTCTATCCAGGTCTAGTAAGGTGAGCATCCAAACTGCCTAGGCTCCCACAAAGCCAATAGGTGCAGTAGATCAAAAAACCCATTGCCATTGTTCTTGAGGTCTCAGTAGTCCTCATTGTCCGCTATGTTCAGCGAGGCCGGTTTTAACCCAGGCTTTTTCAGACCCAGGCAACTGGCCTTGGTGAGTTCCTGACAGAACATCCCCACTGTCTCAGTGTGTGGGTGCACCCTTGCGGTCCTGAGCTCCCTGCTGTGCTCTCTCTCCTTCTGCTCCTGACTTGGACCTTGAGATTTCAGTCCGGTGCTCCAATGTGGGTCTTTGTCTCTGTCTCCTTTCATCGCCTGATGAAGGTTGATATTCAGGAGGATGCCTATATGTTTTTCTTTGGGTTCTCCTTCTTATTTGGCTTCTCTAAGAACCCGAATTATAGGCTCAATGACCTTTATTTATGGCTAGAAACCAAATATGAGTGAGTACATCCCATGTTCCTCTTTTTGGGTCTGGCTTACCTCAATTTCCATCCATTTGCCTGCAAACTTCAAGAAGTCCTTGTTTTTTACTGCTGAGTAGTACTCTAATATGTACATATTCCATACTTTCTTCATCCATTCTTCAATTGAAGGGCATCAAACTTGACTATTATAGATGATTATTAACAGCCTATATACATTACATTTTTAAGTGAACTACATAATCACAATACCTTAATCAAGATCAGAAATACAGATACATATAACAAAATTGACCTTAAATTTAAATCACTAAAGCAAAATCCATATCAATGTAATTTATTCATACCTATATCATATCCCCCTTTAAATGTAAAAGAACATTTATAAACCATATTTGGGAACATGGGCACAGTTTTCTCTCCAAACTGCTTCCTGCTGAATGGGGGCGCTGTTAATTAGGTCTTTCATGGTATAACCTGTGTGCTAGTTTCCTCTCAGTTGGCAGTTGAGCAAAGCAATTTTCTGAAGATGTTTACAGCAACCCTTCAGGAGGACGTGGTCCATCATACCATATCGGAATAGAAGAAATCCACAGACTCTCACCCTCTGTGAAAACAAAACAAGAAACTCCTTTCCAAAGTATCATATCCTTAGATCCAAATTCTGAAGCATTTTCAAAATATCTATCTTGGATTAGTTCAGCCGCATTTATAAACAAATATCTTTTAGTAGCTTTTGCTCCTTCCTCAGCATTCAAACAATTCAAAGAAAGCACAATAGCATACAGTATCAAGATTCTCTGTGTATTTTCCATCTTTGTACGGCTTTATTTTAACTCTATTTCGTTTATTTTTACTTTTACTAAGCCTGAGCTAATAGGCCAACAAGTTTATAATTAATATAAGTCCCTGTGTGTTTTGTTGGAACTGAATCATTGTGGGACTGGACAGGGCAGAAATCTCTATGTACATCTATCTACAGACAATGGGACAGTCTGGTCTCTCATTTTCCTAACCTGCCACCATACCCCACCAGGTTAAGGAATACTTGCTGTGGTTCACAAGGAATGCTACAAAATGAAGGCCTGCCCCTGCCTCAGTTTTATGCCTCTTCTTTTGGTGACAGAACACTACATAGGAATTCCTAAGTGTTTTTCTACTCAAAAAGGCTGGGGGTGAGGATGAAGGACAGCTGACAAACTCTGAATGCTGTGGCTTGTCTGGGTCTGCAAGATGCTCAGGGCACAGGAACCAAAAGGATGCAAACAAGAATAAGATCAATGGTATTCTACTGTTCCACAAGGCACAATTTGCAACGGGGGGACCAATGAAGCCATTGGGACAGTTGACCCTTGACCTAGAAGTGTGAAAAAGATCAGAGAACAAAGGGCACAATAGCAACAAGCTGAATTTTCCCAGGAAAGACTGAAAAAATCTCTAACTATGATAGCCTCACCTAGGCTGGACCAGAGACATCCTAGGAGACCTAGGGGAACCTTCTGTTGATCACACGGGTCCTTTAGGAGTAGGGATCATCTCAACACCTACCATTTTGTTTATATAATCATTTACTTTGTAAGTATCCTGGGGGCTCCCTCAACCTGGCTGGCAATCCACTTCCCTGCCTCTGTCTTCTTCACCTTTTTTGTTAAATCTTGATCTTTTGGTATTTTAAGGAACCTGTGAAGTCTCAGGTATTTTACCTTAATAATAGGATACCTTCACATACAGCCACAGTAATTGGTCTTCTAGGAATAAGCCTCTCCCGACACAAGTCACAGACTTTTCCAAGTGTTGGTTAAGAGACCTGTCTAGGCTGAAATCCTCCAAGCCAGTTAGGGAAGCTACAGCCCTGAAATCTGGATCAAAACTGAGAGGGAAGATAAGAGTCAAGAAGAAGGCAGAGTGGGTGCTTCTCTCTCTGTGTCTCTGTCTCTCTCTCTCTCTCTCTCTCTGTGTGTGTGTGTGTGTGTGTGTGTGTGTGTGTGTGTGTGTGTGTGTAGGGAAGATGAACAGTTGGCTGTGAAGTTCCAGTTTGGCTGACTGGCAAGTCAGAATTGCCAACTGGAGTAAGTAGTGTCTCAGCAGAAGGTCCATAGAACAAGGTCTGTAGAGATGACAAATACTATCAGGATTAAAGGCACAGTTTAATCTCAACACAGTGATGGCATGACTTCAGCACCACACTCCCACCAGTGGACAACTCATTTAGGCAAAAAACTAAACAAAAACCTGGGAATTAAGTGACACAATAAGTCAAATGAACCTAACAGAGATCTCCAGAAAATTCCACCCGAACACTAGAGAGAATGCATGCTCTCAGCAATTTTGGGAACTTCCTCTAAAATTGATGACATCCTAGGACACAAAACCTCAACAAAATTGGAAAATTGAAATTGATATCCTGATCCCTATTGGAACCACAGGAATAAAGGGATATAAACAGCAATAGAAACTAAAGAAAGTACTGGAATATAAAACACGACCACAGAATGATGAAAGGGATTAACTGAAGAAATGTGAAGAAATTAAGAATCCTAGAATTGAATGGACAAAAGTATAGAACACAAAGAAGGCAGCCTCATGATAAAGTGCCTACACTGAAAAAAAAATTGAGATATACCAAAGAAATAAATTAATGATTATATTTTAAGACCTTGGAAAACAATAACAAACCAAATCCCAAACAATAAAGTAAAAGCAAGAATAAAGGGCCAAAGAGACCTGCTTGTTTGTCAGTGGCCTATTATCAGAAGTGTATGTACACGGGGTACTGTTTTTTTCTGAGCAACCCAGATAATCAGGAGCCTGGAGTCCAATATGTATCCACAGGCTGCTTTAACAGTGGATTCAAGCTTTTTGTAAGCAGGAAATGAACCAGTGGAAAAGAACCAATTGGGCTATTATTTGAAATGGAAAGTATGTAGTAGCAGATTTTGAGAAATTAGTAACAGAATTAGGTGTGAATATGTTAATAATAATCAAACTATTTGATTGTTGTTAACCTCACTGGAAAATATAGCATGGTGGGGAAGCCTGAAAAAGTTTGAAAAAAACTCCAAAGGGACAGGATTATTAGTATTTGAGTATATTAATCCTCACACTAAGTAAGTGAACTTTTGACATCATTGTATTAGTCTAAAAAAGAAAAAGAAGAAAGAAAAATAACAGAAAGTCATGAAGGTGAAGCATATGGAAGCTGATTTTGAAAAGATTAGGGTGTCTGACCTTCAGAGAAGAGTCACTTTCTCTGACTTTCTTGCTATTTCCCTTTCATGCAGGTGAGAAGCAGAGAGAGAAACCCCAGAGGTACCCCTTTGTTAACAGAGATCGGATCTCATCAGAAGTTGCTGGCTTCCCACTTAGTCACAGTGAACTGTTGCTCATTAGAGTATCAAGCTGAGAGCTGGTTCAAGAAAATAGCTCAGCAAGACTCTTAACATGATTAGAGCTGGTGATGAGCCAGGGAAATGGTGTTTACCATTCACGGAGCTCACCCATTACACTTTTGACACAACAAAACGTGATGGGTTTCCACACACAGCAGCAATTCCCCAGAGGATGCTACTATATCGATTCCTTCTGATATTATCTACCTAGAGATACTATCAGACTCAAAAGCACTAATGTTAGTGCCTCAAGACTCTCTCTATTCAAAGCAATCAAAGTGGATAATTCAAATGACCAGGCCACAAGTGAAGGTTCCTTTGACTCTGGCCTTGGTTTGATTAACTGGTGAAGTGGTTAGGGAACTCAGAGAAATGCTTTCTTACATAGTATTATAATAAAGATTTAAAGGATAAAAATGAATAGAAGAGAAACAGAGTGGGGGAAGAATGGATTCATGTTAAAGAAAATTACCTGGTATTCATTGGTTGTATTGTAAACAATCCCATCCCTGAGTTTTATGAAGTTTTTAGTGTAGGCATGGTTGCAGTTACATCCCTGGCCAATAGTTATCAATCCCTACCTTCAACCTTTCTTCCCCATGAAGGCTGGAGGGTAAGCTGGGAGTTGCAGTTATTTAACATGTTTGATCTTTTAATGGCCAGTTGTATCTTGCAGCTACTAGAGGATCCCAGATTCTAGTTTTAAGAGAGCACAAAGTATATCCTTCACATTGGAGATTAAAGATTTCTTGGAAAGAGAATTGAGAGAAATTTTGTTACAATGCTGCCCTGGAAACACATGTATAATAAAAAAATACTCTACACACAGGTATGTGGTTTAGCTGTATATTGCCCCTAGGTCACTGAATCTGTACAGTGTGTGATTGTCTGAATGCTATACATAATTGACACATGATGCAAGTATTTGTGTATATAAGTAATAAATGTAGAAGGAGAATTAAAATAGTAGCAGAAAAATATAAAAAATAATTTCCTATTTAGGGTACCTTCTAATATGGAGTTTGTAGGACTGAAAAATTATTTTTGATGACCAAGATTAAAACCACTGATGACTTCGGCTTATGCTAGAGAAGATGTGGGCTAAAGGAACACTCCTCCATTGCTGGTGGGAATGCAAACTTCTCTCCAATTGCTTTGGAAATAAGTATGGAGTTTAGAAAATGGGGAATCAATTACCTCAAGACCCAGCTATACCACTCTTGAGCACATACACCAAATGAAATCATACACAAGGAATAAATAGTAGTGTCCACATTATTTGGAATAGCCAGAACCTGGAAACAACCAGATGCCTGTCAACCAAAGAATAGATAAAGAAAAATGTGAAGAGGATTTACACAAAGGAATATTACTCAGTGGGGTAAAAAAACAAATCAAGAAATTGAAAACAGGAAAATGAATGGAACCAGAAAAAATCATCCCGAGGGGGAACCCAGACACAGAAAGACAAAGACGGATGTGCTCACCAATAAGTGGATATAGATGTAAAGAAAGGATAACCTAGGTACAATCATAGCCCTAGTGAAACTAAGTAAAAGGAGTACCCTAAGAGGGATGCATGGATCTCCCGGAAAAATGGAAATAAATGAGACTCTTCTGGGGATGAAGGGGATGAAGGATGAGAATATGAGGGGTTGGGATGGTTTAGTTGGGGGAGGTTCGGAGAGGAGAACAAAGAAAGAGGTAACGATAGAGGGAACCATTAGGGAGTAGGGAGAGTTAAACCTGGTGCTAGGGAAACTCCCAGTAATCCACAAGGATGGCCCGAGCTAAGACTATTCTTAGCACATTAGTGAAGAGGGTACCTGAACTGGCTCTTCCTATAATCAGATCAGTGACTACCTAATTGTCACCATAAAACCTTCATTCAGTAACTGATGGAAGCAGATGAGATCACAGCAAGCACTGGGCCAAGTTCAGGAGTCAGTTAAAGAAGGAAGGAGGGATTATATAAGCAAGGGAGGTAAGATCAGAATGGAAGAAACCCACCAAAGACAACTGAAGATCATAGTAGTACAGACTCTAGACAGAGAAGCAGGGGTCAGCATGAAGCTGACCTAAGCCCTGTGTATGTGGGTGACAATTGTGTAGCTTGGCCTGTTTGTGTGGGCCCTAGCAGTGGGACCAGGATCTGGTCCCGGCACATGAGCTGCTCCTTTTTGGAACCCATTCCCTATGGTGGTGATGACTTGCTAAACCTTGATGCAGGGGGAGAAGGGTTGCCTAACTTGATGTGCCAGGTTTTGTTGATCTCCATGGGAGGCC
>CAWTZC010001488.1:0-27914 GCA_963919715.1 Microtus obscurus
CCCAGTCTCCAACATTAAATTTTCTGGTCTTCCCTTTTCTCCTCAACTTTACATTTTTGTATTTCTTTTGCCTACTTCCTCATTTTCATTGCAGACATGTATAAATGTGATCACTAATCACCACAGGACAAAGAAATATTATGTTGTCTTGAAATCTCTTCTGCCAAAGATATCAGTCCAAAACTCTTGAATTTATCCTCCATCATATTCTTAGAAAAAGGGCAAAAAGTAGCCATATTTTATGCCAAACTACCACAAGAATGATCTGTAACCCATTTCCTAACATTCTTCCTGTCTCAATCTTCCCTGATCTTAGAATTACTGCCTTCAAAGAGGCAGACAGGGACACAGACTCAGAGACACAGAGCTAATAGGAAATGCTGAGAGCTCTAGAAATGTTAAAGCCTATGCCCCAGGTGCATATTTATCCCAATAAGGCCATAACTCCTAAACCTTCCAAAAACAGTTCTCATAAACTAAGGACTAAAGTATATAACAATAGATGCCAAAAGAGGCGATTGCGATTTAAAACAGAACAATAGTGTGAACAAAAGCAGCTTGAAGTGGAAAGTGTGTATTTCATCCAATAGCAGTGATTTTTAACATTCCTAATGCTGTTGACATTCCTTTTATGCTGTTTAACATTCCTTTAATACACTTCCTCATACTTTGATGACGTCCAACTATAAAATTATTTTTGTTGCAACTTCCTAACGGCATTTTCCACTGTTATAAACATAATGTAAATATCTGACATGCAGGGATCCCATATGCAACACCTATGAAATGGTTGTTTCACCCCAAAGAAGTCAAGAACCACAGGTTAAGAACTGCTACAGACATGTTATATACATCCGAGGTAATTCAGAAAATGTAGTAAATGCAAAAATGTAGAAGCAGGAGGAGCGAAGCAGAATCATGGAGGAATGGCGCTTGTTGGTTTACCCTGTGGGTTATCATATTGCTTTGTTATATAACCTAGGGCCACTTGTCAAAGAGGAACAGTACCTATAATGGTATTAATGCTCAAACATCAATTAATAATTAAGAAAAGGCTTTACATAAACGCTCACAGGTTAATCTGGAGGACATAATTAATCAAAGTTTACTCTTTCCAGGTGACTCCTGCTTGTGTCAATTTGACAAAAAAAAAAAAAAAGCTAATAAGCACAATGCTTTCATGAAAAAAAAATACTAGCAACGGTCAACTATAGGCAGCATGTCTAGTGGAGTAAAGACTGTATATGACAAACTCACAGCCAATTTTGTCCTCAATGGAGAAAATCTCAAAGTAATCTTGTTAAAAATCAGGAACAATACAGAATTGTTCTCAAACCTTCTTATAATAGTGCTTGAAATCACTATTTATAGCAAAAAGGAAAATAATCCATTATTTCCTTTTTGTAGAAGTTACAATATTATGCATACACATTCTAAAAATTCTACCAGAAAATGTTCAGAAATGAGCAGCACTTTTAAAAAAGGGGGGGCAGAATAAACAATCAATTTTTCAAAAGAATCAGTAATTTTCTATAAACCAAAAACAATTATGGCATGAAAGAGATCATAGAAACACTCCCATTCTTAACACCACAATAGAAATATAAAGTATTAAACCTAAGCAAGTGAGAGATCTAAACTTTCTTTATTTCACAAGCTGGGTCTAATTATCAGGGTTTTATTCATTTTTTATTTCATTTTACATTGCACAGTTCTCTGCCCTCCTCTTCCCATCTCCCTTGTTTCCCCTCAGTTCACTCCACATCCACTCCTTCTAATGGGTAAAGGCTCCCATGGGAAGAAATCAACATTAAGTTGGGGCAGGATCAAGCCCGTCCCTCCCTGCATTAAGGCTGAAAGGCATCCCACCATAAGGAATGGTCTCCCACAAGCTAACTGATTCACCTGGTCTTAATCCTACTGACAGGGGCCTGTCAGATAGTCCAAGCTTCACCATTGTGTCCACATAAGAGACCCCTAGTTCAGCCCCATGAAAGCTCAACAGCTCTCTGTCTAGAGTTTATGAGTTTCAAGAGCTTGGTTCAGTTGTTTCTGTAGATTTCTCCATATTGATCTGAGTATAGGGTTTTTAAACAAAGAGCTGTTAAAACATCGGACAACAGGGAGGAGGGAAAGAGCGTAAAGAAGTCTTAAGTTAGCTTCACAATGTCTACAGGTCAATTCCTGTGACTCCTTGAAACTTAAGTATGTCCAAGATAAAACCTCAGACAGGGAAAAGTACACTAGTGTAAATGCAGTTTGTTAAACTAATTATGTTTGAGATGACCTAATCATCATGTATATTCCCCTGGCTCTGTTCTTAAAAGGAGCCTACCGGGTTATCGACTATTTTGTTCAGGTGAATGATTTCCTTCTTATGCTGGCATAGTAAAAAACAATCTATGTTCTTGCATACTAGTTGAGTCTCGGTCTTCCTTCAGCATTTTCTTGGATCTTTCCATAAAGAAATAAAAAAATATTTATAATTAAAGATTCTAAATCTGAGAATAAAAAAGCATTCCGCATTCATGTGGATTGGTAGACTTAATATTGCGAAAATTATCTTTCTCTCAAAGGCAAGATACAGATTTGGTACAATCCAAATTAAAATCTGCACAACATATTCAAATAAAGAGGAGAAAAACAAAATTATCCTAAAATTCATGTGGCACAAAAGAACTTGTACAACCAAAGCAATTAGAGTAAAGCAAAACAAAATGAAATGAAAAAATTCAACTAAAGATAAGCAACAACCAATGGCAGCAGCAACAAAATTATTAAGGGGATTAGTTTAACAGATTCAAAGTTATGTTAATAAAAAAGAGTGTAATATTGATACAAAAACAGGCATGTAGATCAATGTACCAAAATAGAAGATCCAAACATAGCAGCATCAAATTAGAGACCAATGACATGTGACAAAGATGGCAAAAGTTTAGAATGGTGAACATGCAGCAACTCCAACAAGCAGTGACGGGGAACTTGATGTAGAATTTCATTTGTAAATGAAATGAAACCTATATCTATTACCCGCACAAAATTAACCTCCAAATGGATCAGTACCTCAATATGCAAACCTGAATGCAGCAGTCTGAAAGAAAAACACAGGTAATACCAAACAACTATTAGTGAAGACGGTACTTTCTAAGATGCTATTTGTTCAAGAATTAAAACCAACATATACGATATGGAACCACATAAAACTAAAACATGTGCACAGCAAGGAAACAGTTCTTTAGAGAGGCATACAACTGAGTGTGAGAGAAACATTTTTAGGTCTATATCTGATAAGAATTCTTATCCTGAAGATGTAAAGAATTTTTTAAAAAAGTAAATAATAAAACCACCTAGCATCTGGGCTATGGGCCTAGGTGCTATGGATCTAAACATCCCTTAAAAGAAGAAATAAAAATAGCTATAAAAAGACTTTGTAAATCATCATTTGTCATTTTTTTTCATTTTAAATATAATTGCTTCATTTGTCTCTACTTTCTTTCCTCAATGACTTCGCGAATTTTGCATGCAAATGGATGGAAATAGAAAACACTATCCTGAGTGAGGTAACCCAGACCCAAAAGGATGAACATGGGATGTACTCACTCATAATTGGTTTCTAGAGATAAATAAAGGTCAGTGAGTCTATAATTTGATACCCTAAAGAAACTAATTAAGAAGGTGAACCCAAAGAAAAGCATATAGCTATCCTCTGGTTTATGGGAAGTAGACCAGATTGCCGGGCAAAAAATTTGGGATCTTGGGGTGTGGTGGGGAGGGGGGGGTAAGGGGAGAAGGGGAGAGAAATGTGGAGAAGGGGAGGGTGGGGGGAACTTGGGGAAACGGGACGATTGGGATAAAAGAAGGTTGGCTAGGGGAGCAGAGAAGCACACATCTTCCTCCTAACTCTTACTATGACTTGTCCAAATCCTGGCATCCTCTTCTTAAATTGCTGTTGTAACACACACACACACACACACACAAAACACGTGTGCTTTCACATGCACACAAGTACATGTACACACACTCAAACACAATCTTTTGCTTCTCTTTAGTGTTACATGATTTCAGGATGGCTCCATTGGTTTTTGAAACACCAATTGGTGAGCTCCTTGTTGAAGGAAACTCTACTTTCTTGCTCTTAATGTCTTTTAGTTGTCTGCAGTTGTTTGTCTTGTGAGAGACAGTCATGGAGCTGGGAATTTTATGATCATTGTTATCTCTGCATTTTGATCAGTTAGGCTTCATGAAAAGGTCTCTGTTGCAAAAAAAGAAACTTTTTTAGTGATGTTAGCAAAATATACTTATTAGTGGATATAGGATATGTATTTAGTGTGCAATTAGGAATTTTGTTGATTTTATAAAGCAGTGGTGAGAGGTTCTCTAAAATCCATGCCTCACTAAGCCAAAGTGGTTGGTAAGGTATCTAGTATCACTGCTTGAACTCCCTCTTGTTGAGTGGGTTAAGTCCAATTAGTCAGATCTTGATTACAACCAAGGCATGAGTACCACCATTGTATCTTTGGCGATACCTTGCGATGGTTCAGAGGTGTCATAACTGCATTGGAACATTGATTGTGTCTTTCCCTTGATAGCTTGCATAGACTATTCCAGGACTGGGGGAAGAGGGTTTAGGTCACATCCAGTTCAGCTGCTCTGAGACCAGTCTCCAAGTACCTGCCTTGAAAAATAGTGACATACACCTTTAACTTTCGGAGGCAGAGGCAGGCAGATCTGTGAGTTCCAGGCCAGCCTGGTCTACAAAGAGAGCCAGGTCAACCAGGGATTTTACACTGAGAAACTATGCCACAAAAAATCAAACAAAAAATAAATAGGCTTACCTTCAACCTCTGCAAGGCAAGCAAGGCTATGGCAATAGGTTGTAGTGTTTTGTGAGTCTCTATCCTGGCCAACATCTGAGAAGGGGAGTTCTGCTGCGGTTCTATTGAAGAGTGTGTATATGTCTTCAGTGAAAAACATTACCTGCCTATATGGCTTAAGTTCACTTAAATTGTATTTGTGTACATATAAACACCTTATGTATTACATATAATTTTTGATAAATAAAAACTGATATGTTTTATTTTAGTCTTTTAAAGTATGTTTGCTCTTATGATTCCATCCCTCTTCCTCCTGCCTCCATTCATTCTTTTCCTCTTCCCAAATTAAAGTCCTCTCTCCTGTTTTTCACATTTCTCCCCCATGACACCAATATCCTACAATTCCCTTCTCTAGCACTACTTCTCCATCCCAGGGTATATTTTTAGTTTTTTAATTTTCCTGATTTCTGAAATAATTCCATGTTATAGACTCAATCTGAATAAACTAGGAATCACAGATGAGCAGAACATGTGGTGTTTGTGTTTCTGAGTCTCTGTTTATAACATTTTCTACTTCAATATATTTTTATTTGAAATATACATTTTTATTTCATTTTTAAGAAATATCTTTAAATTGTTCAGTATCTTGAGCAATTATGAAGGCATGAATGAAAACACCTTTAAGGTTATATCTTTCCATAGTCAGAATGGCTAGCCCATGAAAACAACTGACAACCAAAACTGACCGGACTGAAGAGGACTGTACAAAGATGAATGTACAGAAATGCATGTAATCAAATCTGATAAATAAATACCACTTTAAGTTATCTTCTTTGAAATAAGTTATTCAGCTGTCATTTAAATAATCTTCTCTTTCCCCTCCCAAATGCTCAATACACAGGCGACAAGAATAGCTCAACTTCACTCATAGTGGCCGTAGACAGTTCTTAATCTAAAAAACTTTGACAAATTCTATGTCTTTTAAGGAAGATAAATGTAGACTTGATCCTGTCAAACACTAAACACATCAGTCCACTGGTGTCACGGATGGTTCCTATATTCATCAGGAAAGAGCACCTTTTCAGTTGGGTGAATTTAAATTATGAACAAACAGTTGTGATGTGATTTCTAGAAGAAAGGAGAAAAATAAAGCAATTACTCTTCATTTCTCTATTTGACATATTTGTTCATGTTATTCTGGAAACCTCAAACCTTGTGTGTCATGTGATTTATATAGCAGAGTTGTTAGTAGTAAATAAAAAGAAAACTAAAAATCAAATCATAAAAAGATAATTGTTAAAATTATTTTTTTGTCAAAGTATTTTACTAACTAAAGTTAAAAGTGTGATACAGACTGACTGACTGACACTTTATTCTCTGCCTGGATGTTGTGGGAATTGACTCTCTACTGTGATAGAATGACCAACAATAAGCTACACTCCTGGCCTTCTATGCAATATTGGAAAACCACAGGAATTTGTGTGTTATAGAACACACTTTATCTTCTGGATTTCAATAAACATAGACATTCTGAAATAGTAAGAAGGCTTACCACCCACAGCACTGAAATCTTAGGTATATTATTTACTTGTTCATTTGTCTTATTTACCTGGTCAATATCAGTATATTAACTTTCATATGATAGTATAATGGCTTGCTAATATATAAGTTAATACAATCCCTTTGATTAATAAGTCCGGACTTATTGTGTCATTTGGATATCTAGGTAGGGAGACATGAAAGAATTTAAAAACCGGAAGATGGTGGTGCATTTGGTAAAACAGAAAACAAAAGAAAAATGGGACATAGAAAATGATCAGCACACTAGAAAAGACAAGGAGAAAATAGCAGATGATGGTAAAGTATTGATGTTTTTATTCAATTCAGATTTTGAAATTATGTCCCTTACTTTCTTTTCAGTCTATTTGGACTCAGTTTTCTCACCTATAAAATGAAGATAATTGCAAGAATTTGTTGTTATTTTTAAGAATTGAATTGAGTTGCATAAAAATATTGTCATTTACAGTGTGAGCCCTTGATAATAATAACATTAATATCATAGTCATCATCATTCCCATCACCTCTGGGCATCTATGAATCTTTTCGGGTCTCTGAAAATAAATTCTAACCACATCCAAATAATTTTGTGTGCAATGAATTTATCTCCTTATGTCCTTGAGTAATTAATTATAAAATAAGCTTGTATTTTAAAGTATATTAATTTTAAGGATTCAAAGTGAAAACAAAAAATCCATTTTTTAAATCTTTAATTCCACTCTAAGTTCATCTAAACTCAAATGAAGTCTACATTTTTGTTCTTCTCTGTTCATTTTTATTATTGTTGTTATTATTATTGTTGTTATCTTTTAGTAAAAATGAGTAGATCGTTTTACTCTACCTCTTAGAAGCTATTAAAACACCTTTCAGCCCGGCGGTGGTGGTGCACTCAGGAGGGAGAGGCAGGCAGATCTCTGTGAGTTCGAGGCCAGCCTGGTCTACAAGAGCTAGTTCCAGGACAGGAACCAGAAGCTACGAAGAAAAACTGTCTCAAAAAATAAAAATAAATAAATAAATAAAAATAAAAAAAAAAAAATAAAAAGAAAAGAAAAACCAGCACAGCAAAAAAACCTCTCATCTCATTTTGCTATGGAAAAAAATGACAAGGAAAAGTGTCTTCTTCTCATTAAATTCAAAACAAACAAACAAACAAACAAACAAACAGGGGGACAACGAATCAAACAAGAGCTCTTCCCTGAATAGCACGTGAGAATGCCCTCCTTATTTTGTAGGAAAGGTAAGAACCCACACCTCCATATATACATTCAACACCCCTGGGATATAAGCAATGGCTATGTAAACCATGCACACTGAACTTTAAAGATTAAAAAAGAAAACAAAATGATTTTATTTTTAAAACTATCTCAGCCCTCTTCAATAACTTTAAAATATACATGTCATCCTTCTCCCAAGAAAATCTGCTTCATTTGACGTTTAGTGCTGGGTAAGTTCACGCAGCCCTGAGACCTTTTCCCAGTAATTTATGGTAACCTCCGCCTGAGGTCATGGCTCTGAACTCCAGCCAGAATCTTCTAGAGCGAAATGAGGCAGCATAGCTCCGCTGCTCTGCAGTGTCTCTGTCAGGAATAATTAGGCGAGAACTAAAAAGAAATCACAAGAGGAAGAGCCTTTGGGACAGGGTGTCTCACCTGAGTGCCCTCAGATGCGGTGTCTCTCCCAGGACAGTCCCACTTCCCACGCCCTAGGAAACAGTTCAGTTGGCAATTGTCCAGAGAAATATTCTTTCATTTTTTTTTTCTCCCGAGTTCCCCGTTAAAAATCCACTTTCAAGACTCAGAAAATCCTAATCAAGAAAATGCAATTTTGTATTGAATTTTAGAAACTAAACCTGAATTTTATCAAGATCTGTTACCCAGGCTAAAGGATAAGCTTTATCATTCCACACCCCAAAGCAATAGAACTCTGGTTTGAAAACAAAGCAATTAAGGCACCGAAATAGCCACCACATTTACATTTTTTTTTAATGTGCTCCATTGTGCGTCATATTATCCCATTTCTGTTTCTCCTTCTGCATTTCCTGGGGCTGATCTTTAATCGGGCATTTAAAGTCGGGAGGTGATGAAGAGCAGTGCTTTGTGCATTTTGACCCCTCCCACCAAAAATGCCGGATGGGCTCCTTATGTTGGTTACTCTTGTGAACTAGGAAGTTTTGATGTGGCAGACACAGCATAGGGGTGAGGATCCCTTTTCCATATTTCCTATAAACGGTCTGAAACTATTTAAGTTTTTTTTTTTTTTTTTTTTTTTTTGCATACACGAAAGCATGAAGCAGTATCATGCTGTTTGGGAAGTTAATTCATTTGGGTAACTGTAGGCCACATTGCTGCTTCTGTGAGTGGAAAGAAAAGAAAGCCTCCAAATATCGGAAGGTACAATACGAGATTACTGGAGCTGAACCCCAGTGAGTTACACTTTGATTAGAAGACCCAGAATTTATCCCACCCATAGAGCAATCAAAAGTTAATAAGCCTGAAGAACACACAGCTGGATGCTCTACACGGTCTCTTCCACGTTTATGAAAAAAAAATAATAACGATTTGTGCTGGCACTGCATTTCTCCATCTTGCAGGACTTTTAACCCTAGAGTTGTTCATTCTATTGACCTGAACTGTTGACTGGTTAAGGACACATCACCACCTGCTGTAGACAACAGGAGAAAAAAGAATCTAGGAAAGCCAGATTTAGTGCCCAGTGCTGACATGCAGATTACCTGATTCTTCTCTGCTGTGCTCTAGTAATAGGGTTCGACAGGGAACATGTTAACAGAATTTCTACTTTTGGGAGAAAGATGACACTTGTTACATGAATGGAGAGTTAAGCAAGAAGGAGGAAGGGAGGGTAAGGGAATAATATATAGACAGGCAGACAGACAGACATGAAGGAATGGGGGAGAAAGACATAAGGAGGTTTAGAAGAGGCTAAAGAGAGACAAAAAGAAAAAGAGGCACCTCTGGGCAACCACTTGGAAGTGTGACATCTAACATTGATTGCCGTCTTATAAGTGGAGATCAACATGCCGAATGTGCTACTGATTCAGAAGCCATAAATAGTTCATAAGTGAGTCATAAGCACATTGAAACTTGGAAAACATCATGAGACATGTCAATTGCATTTTGTGGTGGAAATGAATATAGCTACACATTGGTATGATATAGCATTTAACTTTCTATGATTAAAAACGAACAAAAATCTCAGACATTACCTCAAATCTTCTATAATATTTAATTAATATGGAGTGTTTGTTCAGCAAAAGCAGTTTGCTGTCTATTTATTTACTATTCATTTATTCATTGATTTTTACTTCTTTTTTAAGATTGAATGGGTTTAAATAGGAATGTCCCAATAGACTCATATGTTTGAATGCTTGGTCCACTGTTAGTGGGACTGTGTGGGAAGGATTAGAGGCTTGGCATTGTTGGAAGAGGTGTGTCACTTGGGTTGAGCTCTGAGGGTTCAAAAGCTCAACCAGATTCCATTGTCATCCTGCAAAACACATGTGTAATAAAACAATTGTTTTGTAAGTAAGGACTTCAAAATAAAAGGACAGTAGGTAAGATCACAGTTAAGTTTTTTAAGAAATGCACTCTCCTAAGGAGCACCTTTAAAGCAAACTCTTCAGAAGACCATGGTCAACTTTCTGCATCCCCATGTACCATCCTACCTTGATTGTATTCACTGGGGGGGGGGCTATAAGAGGGCAGTGGGTTTGCTATTTTGACTGAAGTCTTATTTAATTCAACTATTGATGTTATGTAATTTCCCTAGTTCACAGATTTATTCTGATGGCTATAACTCTACTCTGCTTAATTTAGTATTTTTTAGTGATATCCCAAACCGAGCACTCATTTAACAAACAGGTTAGTAATTCAGCAACTATGTCCTATCCAGGACATCAGGAAGGCACATGACAGTCTTCATTCTTAGCAATCCCCATACTATGTGCTATGTTTACTTAAACGTGTAGAATCATGAGGTTGTGGCCCTATCCTGATTAACCAATCAGTAAACTGGACCAAGCCTACAAATCTTATACACACCAGTTCAAAAGTTCTCTTCAGAGGGTCTGGTTCTCAGCACCCCACAATTAACAATTTGTTTGCATGCGTACAGGACAAAGTTATTTTAATATCATTTTCCATGACCAACACATGATTATTTTATGTAGTCATCAAATTCCAAAGCTGTATCGCTTCCACATTTTTCGCAAATGTGTACATATACAATGAAAGTCAGTGGGCTCACATTTTCTTTTTCTTTACTTTTTTCTTTTTCTTTTCTTTTCCTTTTTTTTGTTTTTACAAAATTTTACAGGTAACTCCCTTATGTTTGATAATTTCAGGTTTAAATTCTGAATTTCTACTGAAGTTTGTATTCAGGTACTTTGTGCTGTTTATTGTAAATGTCATAAGCCAAACCATTTTGTGTCTATCATATGCTATAACCATTTTAAGCAGCCAAAATTCCTGGAAGACTATAGCACAATGGTAGAATTATAGTAATTAGATACATGTCCTGTTTCTTTTATAACATATATAAATGAAAATAAATTCTCCAACATGTAAGTTTGTAATATCTGTTTGGTCCACCCTATTGTAAAGGGCAGAACATCAAATAATTAGCCAGGAAAGTTGTTTCTGGCTTCAGTAACTACAGCTGATAAAATATTGTTAAAATATCTAAACATTCTTTTAAATGTTTACAAATTGTAAGCTATGCCCTCTAATGATAAAACTAAGCTTGCTATACACATTAGAAGAAATAACTTAAAGCTAAATGACTCCAATTCTAACACATGGCAAAGCTATGGGGACAATAGCAATAAATTACCCTTGCCACCTGTTATCAGGCATAGTCTGCAGCAATCTCTACAACAATCTTGATATCTTCTTCATCCACCTCAGCAAGGCTTCTTGAATTATTCTATTCTGCCACCTTTCAGGGTCAGGAAAGTCTGGTGGCCTAGATGAGATAGAACAATTTGACTTCTGCTTGGGATCTTGGTTAAAATGCTTTTCTGCTCCAAGACTGGCATGGTTTCTGTATCCTCTGATACCCTAGAACGCATTTACAAAACGTTCAGGTTGATTATATCAGGTCTAATATTCCTATTTCAAAGTCATGATACACAGAACATATACAGTAGGAAACAAATTACAGCCTGAACTCTATTTGATTACTTTTAATTAAAATTTGACAGATGTTTAATAGGCTCAATAAACAATAACTCAAATACTTTATACTATATTTAAAACAGTTCTGAGGAACTCAGTAAAATGTCAATTTCCCTCTGATTTGTTTCTCCATGGCAAATCATTTTCTATGAGATCATTAATTTTCTTGCCTCACCATGTTGTTCTCATCAGTCCACATTTATGTGCCTTAATTCTCTCAGATGCAGTTCTGGATGAGGTTGAAACTCACTATGAATTGCCCAAAGGCATCAGGAGACCCAAATCCTGTCAGGAAGCCAGAAAGTTGGATTAGCCATCCATTTATTAAGTGTCAAACTCGAATTACACATGGCTGGCTACAAATTAAGTTGCTCTTTCAGGATATCAGCAAAGACATAGATATAGAATTATGGCTTCATGTTGCTATTGTTTTCAGACTCACAGAGTGCTTTACTTGTATACCATTGAAAATTGTGTTCAGTGAAAGTGCAGATTGAAAAGGGTATTGATTGCAGCTTTTCAAAGCCTGAAGTGGTTCTGTGATTTCAGAATCGAACAGTTACAAGGAAAAGTGTGTGTTTCTAGCTTTAGCACCTGGAGAATCCTGGAACCTTTTAAAGACAAGGGCTGATAATGAGATGATGTTATGAAACTTCCTGGTAGAAAGGGGTGTAGCTGTGACCATTTTCCCCTTCCTGAAGGGTGTATCAGGCTTAATAATTCTCCTATAAAAACACTTATGTCCTCCAACTCTGACTGTATCTATAGCACACCAGCTGCTCTCCACACAGCTTTCGAATGGATAAAAAACATTGGTCCAACACATCACTGATACACACCAACAGGTTCAGTGATTCATAGCATGCATAGTTTGATTTGAACAAAAACCCTCAAAATGTGTACTTAAATTCCTAGATTTCATTGTGATGTTACTGCATCTTGAGAATATTGAGATACAATTAGGGCATAGGGATTAACACCTCCAGTTGAGTCTTCTGTCAGAAAACATGGATACAAAGAAAAGAAGCATTCACAATCGGCAGGTCAATTTCAGCAGACATCTAATCCTCTGGCACCTTGATACTGGGTTTCCCATTTTTCAGTGCATGATAAATTGTAGGAGCCCATGGATTTGGATCCATTCTACTTTGACCACACAGTTCAGAGAGTTCAGAGCTACTCTCACTCCTCCAAGGTTATGACAGGAAATGTGATCCAGGGTGTGGCTACCTATAGAATGCTTGGCCTAGGGTCCTGTCATGCCTAAACAATAGAATACTTAACTCAGGATATAGTTACTTGATTTTTGAGGGTATTGGAGGGGTAATTACTTTGCTAGAAGTCTTGTTTTCTCCCCACCCCATTTTGGATTGAGGTATATAAGCATATGGAAAATAAATGTGGGTGAATTCAGTATTCACTGGGTTTTCCTCCAAATTCTATTCTGTGTCTCTGTTTCTTTTGTATCTCTTTTGTCTGCCAAATGTTTCTCATCCACACACCACTACCCTGAAATGTATGAACACATTGAGGCTAGACCCTAACAATAAATGTATGTGATTTAAGCCCACCCTGACTATTGTAGTCTTATAGAGCAGCTCAAATAAGGACAATACAGATGACAGAAATACAGATGAAGTTGCTTTTTCTCCTTAATGTATTTCAGTTGCTTTGGGAGAAGGTCACAAAGAGGTATTTTCATACCATTGAATGAAATGCAGACTACCCAAACAAGGTCACCTAAAGGCTATTTAATCAAAGCTTGCTAGAGATAGAGAATCAGTCACCATAAATTACATGTTTTAGAGACTCTAATGGAGTTTTTCATTGGGACCACCAGTCAACTAGGTCCTGCCAGCAGGCTCCCAAATAACCACAAGAGATTATATTAACTATAAATGCTATGCTTATAGCTTAGCCTATCTAGCTATCATTTAGCAACCAACTTTTACATCTTCAATTAAACTACATTTCTATGTTCTACCACTTGCCTCTGTACCTTCTCTCAGTAGGGTATGCTCATGTACTCTTTCATTTGCATCTCTCTGTGGACTCTCATGCCTCCCCTCTTCTTTTTTCAGCATCCTCTTAGTCTAGTTTTGCCACCCGATCTTTTTGTGCACAGCTATAGACCAGTCAGATCTTTATTAGCAATGACGGCAACACATATTCACAGTAAACAAAATAATTATTCAACAGCATTTCCCCATTTTTGACTAGTCAAACAAGAAAGTTTTGGTTTTAAAATGGTAAAACTATATATAACAAAAATAGTCAAGTAAGAAGTATAGTACAATATCAAGGTTATTTGTATTTGGCTACTTTAGAGAAAATATTTTATTATATACCCTATCTTTGTGAGTCTAAAATTTTATACTCAATTTTTTTCATGGCTAAGGAAATCTTTAAGTCTACTTATTTAGTCTTTAACTCCATCAAAGATCATAGAAGTTTATAATGTAATGATATGACAGTGACATCTGGCTGCCTGGACAAACACCCAAAGTTCTCCTATAAAGTTGGGCATCCATCTTTGGTGTGCAGGCCTAGTATATCTGACAGACATTTCTGAGAAGCAGGTAATTTTGAAGGACTACCTATCTTGTCTGGGCAAAGTTTGGCAGTTGCTGTCTCTTATATCCTACTGGTTCAGTTTGCACAGCATACTGTCAACAGTTGAGGTAAAAGCCATTTTTGCCCAAAAGACTAGTTTTTGTCATAAAGAAAACAAACTTTCTATAGAGGTTATTTGATGCTCATTATCTTCATTTGAAATAAATTGGTGCTAACAAGGGCAGACAAGTCTCATTGTCATCAAAAGCTGTACATTATTAAACACATTAAATGTCAAATACGGTAGGTCTTTCAATTATTTGAAGACCATCTATTTATTGAAATATGTCTGTTTAATCTTGGAAACATACCTAATCTGACTACAAGTTTGATTATTATAGATGACTAACAACTAACCTGTATTTTTATATTGTGTATTTCATTTGAAATGATTTGCATGAACACAATATCCTAAACAAGAGGAGAAAGTTACATATAGCTTAGCAAAATTCACTTTAAATTTCTATGTGTTGCTTTTATTGGTTAATGAATAAAGAAATTGGCTTGGCATGATAGGGTAGAACAGAGTCAGGTTGGAAAGACTATACTGGATGCTGGGAGAAAGGAGGCAGAATCAGAGAGAAGCCATGGAGCTGCCCCTGGCGACAGACTTGCTGAAACTTTGCTGGTAGGCCACGACCTTGTGGTTATACACATAATAATGGAGATGGGTTAAATTAAGACTTAAGAGTTTGCCAATAAGAAGCTAGAGCTAATGGGCTAAGCAGTGATTCAATTAATATAGTTTCTGTGTTGTTATATCAATTCTGGGAGGCTGGAATGAACAGATAGCCTTTTCCTCCAATCAATAAGCCTATATCCATACTGTTATAAAATATTTAGAGATTAGTACTTGTTTTTTTGGATAGAAATAGATTCAGTAATCTACCATTCGTTCTTATCATTCCTACATCACCCCTTTTTCTTTTAGAAAGTTATCTTTGAACTTGACATTTTTCTTCAGTTGTTTTCCTGACTGTGACCAATAATAACTTTTTTCTTCATTTTTATTATTAAAAATTTCCACCTCCTCCCCACCTCCCTTTTCCCTCCCACCACTCCCCACCCCCACTCTCCTCCCCCCTCCCTCTCCAGTCCGAAAGCAGTCAGGGTTCCCTGCCTTGTGGGAAGTCCAAGGTCCTCCCCCCCCATCCAGGTCTAGGAAGGTGAGCATCCAAACAGGCTTAACAAACCTTCTTTAAATGCGACAAACATCCATAACCAATTTTTGGGAATGTGGGCATTGTTTTCTTTAGACTACTTCCTGTTGTTCTGCGGATGCTGGGATCTTTGGGAAAATCATTACCTTAGGATAATGATTTAATCTTGTCTTGAGTAGTTTGTGAGGCTGGATCATCTCATCCAGCATCCTTGAAGTTATTCTGAATGAGGAACTCTGAGAAAACTTCAAGAGAGGGATTTTCAAATGCTGGATCTCTTGGACCATTTGTTTTCATTGCTGTCTGGGCCCCTTGCTCTGAGAATACATAAACTTTTTAAAGTAACATTTTATCTATATTAATACAAGTTTAGACTATGTTTTATACATTATTTAGCCAAAGATAATTTTTTTTGCTTTATATATAAGCAGGTAAGAAATATATTATGTTTTCTAGGTTTATTTCTTTGTTACTCTAGGAAGTATTTTCTGGATGGGTCTTCCCTGATCTAATCTGATTCATATCAACCTGGAATGAATCCACAGTCTCTCATTTCCTATGAAAATAAAAGCATAACCTTTTCCCCCAAAGCAACACATGGTTGGACTTTGATTTTGAAGTCAAGATATTTTTAAAAGGTATAGATTGGTTGAATCTGGAAGCTTTTATAATCCAATATCTCTTAGGTTATGTGTGTGTGTGTGTGTGTGTGTGTGTGTGTGTGTATACATACATACATATAAAGTCTATGCATATAATGTATATATTACATATAAACATTGTATAATATACTATATATGATATATTATAGTAGTCTATGTATATAATATATTATATATAATATATGTTATAGTAGTCTATGTGTATAATATATAATCATATACTAAAATCATATTATATATATGTTATATAATATATATATCATATGCATGTACATCTATGTATATATTTAAATATGCAGTAACCTGTTTAGTGGTTTGTTCCATCTAGATCTGTCTCTATTGCACATTTGTATTGTTTTTTGATGGTATGAAACAAGTCTAAAATTGTTATGTCAGCTGCCACTATTGCTCTGCTTAGTGCACAGTCCTAGAGCTTGGCTTTTGTAAGCAAGCTCCATCCTAGAGACAGGCTCTATTTTTGTGTGTTCAGAGCCTTTTCTTAAGCTTTCTCATGTTTTACCTAGACATATGTTGCCTAAAGCTGGGCCACTATATGTAGGCATAGAGCTTGGTTGGGACATCAATTTGCTCTATTCTGCCAGCTAACTCCTAAATAACCACAAAGAGACTTAATGTTAATTATAAATTTTAGGCTGATAATTTAGGCTTATTACTAACTAGCTTTTATGTCTTAAATTAATCCATATTTTAATTTCTGTTCCACCACATGGCTAGGTACCTTATTTCAGTATGACATGCTCATTTCCTGATTCATCTACATTTCACTTGTGACTCTCTTAACTCTGCCCTTCTTCTTTTCTGCATTTTTCTAGTCTGGCTTTCCTGCCCAATTGCACCCTACCCAGCTTCACTTTAGTCAGCTCTTTATTAACAATGACAGCAGTACATCTACACAGAAAACAAAATAATTATTCCACAGCACTCTAAGCTATGTAGAAGATTGAAAATACTTGTGCATAAAGGAATTGAGGAGGTATCAGAATATGGTCAATAATAACAGCATGGAGGCTAGCTGAAGCTTGAGTACTTTTCTAAGAAAGAAGACGTGATTTTTCTCTGATTAGTTCTATACATGATGCAGTCCCACAGTAGTTATACTAAATACAGAGGGAGAATAAACTGTAATCAGGATATATCATATGAGAAAAATAATCCATTTTAGTAAAAGGAAACTATTCTTCAAGTGTTTAACAAGAAGGAACTAGAGATCTGCCTCTGTGGCAGCGTGCTTGGCTAGCATATCAAAGCTTTGTCTAGATTGCCAGCCCCACAAAACAATAATCGCATCAAGAATGAAACATATGTAGGATGTTTCAAGGCCTTTGCTTGAAACTTGTCAGGTGATCTCCTTGTGTATTAATTCAAAGGTTTAATATCAGCTCAGCAAGATGTGTGACTTCAGAATGTTAACTAAAAATTCTTGTCCTAAATACTGAGAATTTAAAGTGATCTCATCAAATTGTCTAATAAAGCTTACCACAGAATTTGAAAACAAGAAAACCAAACAGCAATCAAAAAGGAAGAAAAAAGAAAAAAAAAAGGTAGTCTGGAAACACCCTGCTCTTGATACACTAGAAAACCTTTTCTGAATAATTATCCACTTATTAAGATGATGCACTTGTATAACTCAGGAGGCACACCCAAGGCCCAGTTGCTTAAATATGTGTCTATTTCCCCTACTTTCTAGCCCCTTCTTTCAACCACAGCCGAAATCCTCAGAATACTTGCTTTGGGACCATGGATTTTCCATTTCTCTGAAGGCCATGTAGATGCTTGCCACCCCACCCTGGAGAAATTACCTATTTGCTTGGTTTATAACCTAAAACCTCTTCTCCTTGACCACACTACTCTTCCCAACAGCTTTAGAGATGTACGACTTACCTGTCAGTAATTATTTTTTTTATGTCATGCTCTAATAATATTGCTCAAGTGTCCTTGACGTTTTGAAAACATTATTATATCTTTTGATACCAAAGACCCATGAAACAGAATTCTAAATCCCTTGTCATGTGTTGAAATATTGTCTAACTATGCTTCACAAGTAAATTTTCACTGTGGAGTCTTCTAGAATCTTCTTTAACCTTTATATTTAAGATACAATATATCTTGAGTTAGTTCTGTTCCAGTAGACTCAACACCTGATAAAAAAGTTTCTGCACCCCCAATAAGCCTTTCAGCTGATAAAGAAGTCTAAATGGGACGAAATCAAACTAAATAGGAAAAAGCCCAGGCTTAATGGGTTAAAGCACTCCCAGATGATTTTCCAGCCTCCCAGAGAGGAGATGGGAAAGAGAGACAGAAAAACTATGTGTCTGTTTACTGGGATGGTAGTTAAATCCCCCTGTGGGAGTGGTCTTGATAATATGTGGGGGGGGGCAGTGTTTGGCAGGCTTTCTGAGATAAGGCATGGTTTGGGGACAGAGAGAAGCAGCGGGCATTGAGATGTAGGTTCTACCAAAATATTCCAGACTCTTTGAGTATATGGATGCCAGGGATTGGGGTAGAGCTTCCATGAGAACAAGTTGTTCAGAGTGATTACTTAAAATTTTGACTTTTTATAAAGTTGATAATAGTAACATACTAATATTGATTTTATTTAACATAGTGGCTATAAATGTTTTCATTTATCACTAAGCATGGGAATGAACACATTATTTCTTTGATAAAGTATGTATAATTTATCTCCTATTAATTCTATAATAAGTCTTAAATGAACAAGTCACCTGTATTGACCATAAAAATATTTAGTTTTAGAAATAATATACGTATTTGCTATATATTTTTGTTTTTATTAATTCTTCGAGAATTTTACACATTATATTCTAAGCATGTTCACTTATTCCACAAGCACTCCCAGATTCTTCCGAACATTTCACACCCACTCAACTTTGTGTGTTCAAAACTTCCTTAAAACTCATTAAGTCAAATAAGTGCTTCCCATGTAGTCTTGGCTATCTGGACACTTGCTAGAGCATGAATGAGCTGGTAAAGGCTATACCCTTAAAAAATAGGTCACTTTTACACTCCCAGACGCAATTAATTACCAATAACTTCTCAGCTAGGTATGTAGATTGTACCTGTTCAGTCTGTGCTAGAATTTTGTCTGACTTGAACGTTCACAGGTCTTGTCCAAGCTGCAACATACCATACACACATACACACACACACACACACACACACACACACACACACACACACACACCAGAGACCCAAATCAGAAACCAAATATACAAGAAATGAATAAAAACTGTAAGAGAGAATCTCACTTCTTTCTTGGATATGCAGAACTAGTAGGAATCTAAATATTATTTTTTTTTAGGATCATTCCTAAAGCATAGCAGAATCTACTAATTTTTTGATTGTTCAATAGAATTTTAACAAAAGATTTAGTTTTGACATTAATTCAGGCTTGATTTTAAATTGGGGAAGATTAGAATTGCACACTGTGTTGTTCTGGGTTAGAGTCTGATGTTTCCTATCACATGGTAGGAATTCTTCCAAGATTTGATGTGACTGTCTCTGATGTGCATACGAGACTGCGACACAATGTCAACATTTAAAGCTGTGAGTGTAAGATTTTACTCCCTTCCTTTGTTTTCATACTTGTAGTCTTACTAAGATCTAAACTTGGCCAATAGTCTTGATTTTGTAGTGTAGCATATTATATTTTGGGACATACTAGACGCACATAATTACAAATGGGAAAGTTATCTGAACAGTTTTCTGATTATCTGTTTGTTTGCTATCTGGTTAACCATCATGAATAATGAAAGAAATCCTGTATTTGTTAACCCACTTCTCTTTTCCTTTCATGCTGTGATGATCCCCGAAGGAAAGTGGAAAATGTGCTGATGTAATTACAGGTTCAGGTAATGTCTATAGGAGTGTAGTGCAATTCCTTTTGCATCTAAGGATATAAGCCTCTCAGTTAATCACAATTTGAATTATCCAACTGGTTATTTTAATTTGTTCTTTTCCACTAATTTTTTTCTTCCTTTGTAATTATAGAAATAAAAAAGAAGTTGCTCAGTGAGCATTTAAATCTTCACTCAAAATACAACATCAGTTCTAAGACTGATTTGAAATACAATCCTATTAAAAACTAATAACAGCATTTTAATTCATTTCAGCTTGACGTAATAGCCAGAACCTGGAAACAACCCAGATGCCCTTCAATGGAAGAATGGATGAAGAAAGTATGGAATATATATTCATTAGAATACTACTCAGCGGTAAAAAACAATGACTTCGCGAATTTTGCATGCAAATGGATGGAAATAGAAAACACTATCCTGAGTGAGGTAACCCAGACCCAAAAGGATGAGCATGGGATGTACTCACTTATAATTGGTTTCTAGAGATAAATAAAGGTCAGTGAGTCTTTAATTTGATACCCTAAAGAAACTAATTAAGAAGGGTGAACCCAAAGAGAAAACATACAGCTATCCTCTGGGTTATGAGAAGTAGACCAGATTGACGGGCAAAAATTTGGGATCTTGGGGGAGTGGTGGGAGGGGGAATAAGGGGAGAAGGGGAGAGAAATGTGAGAAGGGGAGGGTGGGGGGAACTTGGGGCAACGGGATGATTGGGATAAAGGAAGGTTGGTTAGGGGAGCAGAGAAGCACACATCTTAATTAAGGGAGCCATCTTAGGGATGGCAAGAGACTTGGATCTAGAGGGGCTCCCAGGAGCCCAGGGTGATGTCCCCAGTTAGTTCCTGGGGCAGCTGTGGATAGGGAACCTGAAATGACTCTATCCTATAGCCATACTGATGAATATATTGCATATCACCATAGAAACTTCATCTGGCGATGGATGGAGATAGAGACAGAGACCCACACTGGAGCACTGGACTGAGCTCCCAAAGTCCCAATGAGGAACAGAAGGAGGGAGAATATGAGCAAAGAAGTCAGGACCACAAGGGGTGCGCCCACCCGTGGAGACAGTGGGGCTGAGTCTTTGGGAGCTCACCAAGGCCAGCTGGACTCTGACTGAAAAAGCATGGGATAAAACCGGACTCTCTGAATTTGGCGGACAATGAGGGCTGCTGAGAAGCCAAGGACCATGGCACCGGGTTTGATCCTACTTCATGTTCTGGCTTTGTGGGAGCCTATCCAGTTTGGACGTTCACCTTCCTAGACCAGGATCGAGGGGGGAGGACTTTGGACTTTCCACAGGGAACCCTGACTGCTCTTCAGGCTGGAGAGGGAGGGGGAGGAGTGGGGGGAGGGGAGGAGGGGAGGGAGGAGTGGGAGGGAAATGGGAGGCGGGAGGAGGCAGAAATTTTTTTTTCCAATAAAAAAATAAATAAATAAATAAAAAGAAAAAAAAAAAAAAAAAAGAGTATATTTAACTTACACTATAAAAAAATAGAGTATGTGTGATATTTCTGACACTTGAGTACATTGTATAATATTTAAATCAGAATAAATATATTTTGTTCAAACAATGTTCATTTTTTGTGATGAAATTGTTAAAGAGAAAATAAGTGTTTGTGTTAAAAGGGATGTTATATCAAAAACAGAAAGACTGGGGGTAGTAGGAGTCACAAGTACAAAAGGGCTTTCATCTGAGTATTGGAGGATAAAGATGATGATTGAAGAGGGAAGCATGGGGCTTTGGAGAAAGCAACAAAGACAGACATAGCAGGCTCTAGTTGGTTCTCAGAAATCATCTCTCCCTTATGGAAATATGCAAAGCACACCAGGTTAGCTTTTTTTCTCTTGCTCCTACTCCTGAACAAAATTAAGTTCTAAGTTACTACTTTAGTGAGATGTCTGCTATTATGCTTCTTGCAATAATAATCATGCATTGCACTGAAGCAAAATAAAGAGATCGGGATTGTATTGAATCTTTAAAAATTGGTATTTATTTTGGTAAAATGATTTCTATATAATATTAATTCTTGTATTCTGTGAACATATAATGTCTTTCTATTTTCTGCTATCTTTATCCTTATTTTCATAGATTTAAAGTTTCCATTACAGATGCTCTTCACTTCTTTGGTGTGGTAGTTTGCATGTAATTGGCCCCTATAACCTCATAGGAAGTGTCACTATTATGATGTGTAGCTTTGATGGAATTTGAATAACCTTGCTGGAGGAAGCCTGTAACTGTGGGGATAGCTTTTGAGGTTCCAACCCAGGGAGACAGTTCTTTTCCTGTTGCCTACAGATGAAGATATGTTAACTGTCACCTCTAGCACCATGTCTGCCTTCCCGTCAGCATGTCTCATCATGATGATAATAGGCTAAACCTCTGAAACTGTAAGCCATCCAGTTAGAGGATTTTCTTTATAAAAGTTCCTATGGCTGTGGTATCTCTTCATAGCAATTAAAAGCCTAACACATTTTGTTAAGTTTATTCATAGATATTTTTTTATTGAGGCTATTGCGAATGGTAGTGTGTCTTTTGATATGTTTGTTTTTTGTTTTTAGAAAAGCTGTTTCTGTAAGTTGATTCTGTATCTTGCCATATTGCTGAATTTGTTTATCCTTTCTTTAAGTTTCTGGTAGAACTTTTGGAATGTTCTCTTCAGTAGTGTAGTCTGTATTACTTTAATTAAAATACATGTTAGGCTTTTATCAAAGACTTTTTCTAAATCTCTTGAGATTATCATGTGTTTTTCTCTTTAAGTTCATCTATGTACTTATTACCTTTATTGTCACATATATGTTAAACTATCCAGATATTTCAGAGATAAATCCAACCTTGTCACACTGTGATCCACAGGAATCATGCAGAAAGATTTTAGCTGGTAGAGCAGAAGGCTGACTGACCAGAATGCACTCGTTCTGATGGAGATGAGCCCAGTTCACAAGACACTTTGCCTGCCAATTTGTGTATATCAGCTGATTCTTACAGTAGATCTCTTGTGAAGCCATGACATTTCTCCCTTGGTGCAAGATTCAACAGAGTCTGTATTATTGGGCACAATTATTTCTCATGGACTGGTATATTGGGTTACTCCTCCCCAATGTGTGGGACCTAAAGTGGAAAATTTAATCATTAAGCCAATAACCTTGATTCTCAGCTTCCTTCCCTGAGATACACTAGGAGTCACCTCATTGCAACTATATTTCATTTGGGAGGACATACAGTCAGGAAAGGAATCTTTCATATAGATCACATTTGGGAACTTCAAAGATAAAGGGACATCCAAGCTCAGAGAATTGCCTTAGTTTTGCATGTGTATATAAACTGGAATCTTTGTAGAACAGAGGAAGAACAGTAGGAGAAGAATAATGAAACTTATGCAAAAAGTACATAGAGGTGAGTTTTCTTTCACCATCAGATCTTGCTGTCCATCTTCTTCTGAACCCCGAGGGGACACTGAGAAAGCACTCAGAAGTCCCCAATAATACTGTATAATTATTATGATGTAGGTTTACATCATATTTTCATGTATTTTACTAAATATTTTGAGTTTATTTTTATTAGGCATGTAGGCATGCAGTTTTTGTTGATAGTGTGTATTTAAATAGTTTTGGTATTGGTGTGATGCTGGTCTCTTAAAAAGAGTTTGGAAATTCTCTTCTGTCTCTTTAAAATAGTTCAGATAAAATTGCTCTGTTTATGTTTTAAATGTTGGTATAGTTTTGGATTAATCTGTCTGGTCCTGGACTTTTTAAAGTTGTTAGTCTTTTCATTACTAATTGAAACTCCTGATTTATTATAGATATTTTTATGTTATTGACTTTTTTGGTTTTGGTTTAAATTTATATGTCTGGGGAAATTTAGAAATTTCTGACTTTCTTTCACATTTTCTAGCTTAATCGTTTGCATTTTTGAAAACTATCTGTTTTTAAATTATTCTTTTATCTTTGCCTTCCATTTCATCACAGGCATACTAAGACACAGATAGATATACTGAGTGATTCAAATTTTTCTTTGAATTCAAGGGATGAAAATTAAGTCAAATTTGTAAATCTCCTGCTTTTGCCACCTGGATCATAACCCCATCATATTCTAAGTAATATCTTAATATTAAGATAATGTCGGAGCATCCACTCAATTTAGTAAAATAGTCCTCAATTTTATGAGAGCAAACATACTATATATTTTCAGAAGACTTCATCATTTTCCTTTATTAAACAATTATTACTAATATTAGTTTTTTGAGAAAAAATTCATATTTTGGGTGAAATAGAATGCAAAAAGTCCACACATACATATGTTCGTATGTATTTCTAAATATTCTAAGGCATGCCATCAGATGTCTCCCAAGATTAACATGGTTAAATAAATAAGTACAAAGAAAATATAACAAGAACTTCAGCACCCCCCAAGAAGTATATAAACATGAAATAATATACATCAATCTCTTTTTACTAGGCATAAAAAATTTAAAGACCAATTAAAGAAAATTCTCCCTACAAAATCATTTACATTGCAAATTCACAGAAAATAACGGAGCTTACTTTGCAGTAGCTGAAACAAAAGATGTAGCAACCTTGAGACTCAAGATAAATTTATCAGCACAAAGCAGTATACATGCTGTAAATACAGCAAGCAAGCAACAGCAGCACAAATTATGCAAAAGAACTACTTCAATCAACTAAGGCAGAAAGTGAAAAAAAATCACTTACACTGATCATTGTTAGACCTAGGAGACAGCAAGTTAAGGAAAAGGAGAAACAAAAGTGGCAGGATAATTTTGAAAAATCAATTATTAATGAATTAGGTGAATAACTCATGTAAATATTTGTCAAATGGATGGCTTTCCTAGAGATTAGGTCACCATCATTAGTCTAGTACTACTGTAGCCCACAGTCTACTCATACAGAAATACCAGTATACAGAAGTGGTAGAGTTGCTGGATAAGGTCCTTAAGGAAGCACTGAGTGACAGGAAAGACAAGGGATATTTGGAGAAATATACTAAAGACAGTTTTGGATGAATCCAACTAGATATAGCTATAGATATATAGATATAGATATATGGATAGATAGATAGATATACATATATATGAGACATATATAAAATCCCTTGTCACTGAACTTCTGAATAAGAAGCAGGTCTCTTTGGGGAAGAAGGACTTCACTACTCTTGTTACTTTGATGGCTCTATTTCAAGGTTGTCCAAGAAGTCTTGACACCCCAAAATTAACATTAAGTACCAGTGGGATAAGTAAAAGGCATGAGTTTTGGAGTAGGAAAGAAAGAGGATAATCTATATTTTGGGACAGATTAATAGCTATACCATGGCCTCCATCATAAGTCATCTAGTTCCCAGGAGTAGAAATCCAAGTTTTTTTTTTTTCTGGGGGGAGTGAAGTTAGGTGGGTGGCATACACTACTGTGACAAAAGATTCCTGATTTCTGTTATTCATTTTAGATTAGTTACCATTCAATGGCTGTGAGGGAATGTCATAACTAAGACAACTTAAAGAAGAAAGAGTCCATTGAGAGAATGCTTAAACCTCAGCAGCCAAGTCCATACTAATCAAGGAGAGCAGTTTTTTCAGCAGACAGAGGGGAACAGGATTGGAACAATAGGTGAATGCTTATATCTGTTCCAAAAGAACAAAACAGAGAGAGAAAGAGGAGAGACAGGGCTTACAAATGGAAAAGACATGGGATTGGAACATGTCAAGTTCAATTCCCAGTGATATACCTTCTGAAATAAAGTCACACATACTAATCCTTCCCAAAAATGTTTCCTCAACTGGAAATGAAAAATGCAAAAGGATGAGCCTGTAGGTGTAACAGGAGGAGTGGGCTGCTTGTTGTCCTGGCCACCCAGCTAGCTTACACCCAAAATAAATCACCCAGTATTCATTAAAACACTGCTTGGCCATAGCTCTAACTTCTTATTGTCTAATTTTTACATCTTAATTTAACACATTTCTATTAATCTGTTTATTGCCATATGATTGTGGCTTACCTGCATGATTCTAACCAGTGTCCTTCTCATGCAGGAGATCCATGGTGTCTGCCACTCTGCCCTTCTGCCCAGCATTCAGTTCTGTCTACTCCACCTAAGTTCTGTCCTATCAACTAGGCCAAGACAGTTTCTTCATTCATTATCCAATGAAAGCTATACACAAACAGAAGAAACACCTACACCATGTAGGACCATCTACATTTAAACTATCACATTATACCCCCTGGTCACCATAGACTTGTAGTCTGTTAATGAAGTAAAATGCATTTATTTTGACTTCAAAAGTCTACATAATCCTTCTCAAGACTTTAAAGACCAATTCCTCTTCTGAGACTCAAGGCAGTCTCTTAGCATTTTATGTAACTCCCTGTGAAATCAAAAATAAATACACACTTTCAACTTGAAATTGCACAGAAGATACATTACCATTTCAAACAGGTGAAATAAGAAAAAAGTGATGAAATATTGGACCACAGTAAGACCATATAGCGTCAGCACAAACTTCAAATCCTGCCCTAGAGAAAAGGTCTTAGATGATTCCTGCTATCTTTCTTTGCCCACTGCTACACGCCTTTCTGTCTTAGATTGATTCCATTCCTTGTATATAATTGTCCTTTGTAGAGATCGCACAGTTCTGTCATCACCAACATCTTGTGGTCTACAATGAAATGAAATCCATGCTTCATTTTCATAACATACAAAAACCTGACCTGGTCGCTAAGAGGGAACTCATTTGTATCACCCTTCTTCAGGGTTTCTATTATCCAAGGAAAAGGTTACAGGATCCCTTTTCTCTTGTATCTTTCATGACTCAAAAGCCAGAAGCACATGGGCAATATTGTCAAGTTCTGCTATCTGGTTGATGGGACAATTCCCCCTTATTGAATTGTTTTCTTAAGATTTGACAAGTTGGTGCTTTCCTTTTAAAATAAACTTTCATTTTGAAAAATTGAAGCTTATCTGTGTAACTCCTTCACCTGAAATCACCACTCATTTCATTCCATTTTCTTTTTTATTGATGTTTATTGAGCTCTACATTTTTCTCTGTTCCCCTCCCTGCCTCTCCCATCCCCTTCAACCCTCTCCCATAATACGCATGCTCCTAATTTACTCAGGAGATCTTGTCTTTTTCTCCTTCCCATGTAGATTAGATTTATGTGTGTCTCTCTTAGAGTGGTCATCGCTGTCTAAATTCTGTGGAATTGTGCTTTGTAGGCTGGTTTCCTTTGTTTTATGTTTAAAAAGCACTTATAAGTGATCACATGTCATAACTATCTTTCTGGGTCTGGGTTATCTCACTCAAAATAATGTTTTCTAGCTCCATCCATTTCCATGCAAAATTCACGATGTCATTATTTTTTTCTGCTGTGTAGTACTCCATTGTTTAAATATACCACATTTTCCTTATCCATACTTCCATTGAGGAACATTTAGGTTGTTTCCAGGTTTTGGCTATGGCAACAACTCTGCTATAAAGGTAGTCCTTGTGGTATGATTGAGCATCTTTTGGATATACCCAAAAGTGGTATTACTGGGTCTTGAGGAAGGTTTTTTCCTAATTCTTTGAGAAATGGCCACACTGTGCCAGCCTGCATTCCCACCAGCAATGGATAAGTGTTCCCTTTTCCCCACAACCTCTCCAACATAAGTTGTCATCAGTGTTTTTGATCTTGGCCATTCTTACAAGTGTAAGATGAAATCTCAGAGTTGTTTTGATTTGCATTTCTCTGATGACTAAGGATGTTTTACATTTTCTTAAGTTCTTTCAGCCATTTTAGATTCCTCTGTTGAGAGTTCTCTGTTGAGAACTCTGTTGAGGTCTGTATTTCATTTTTTTAAATTGAATTATGTGTTATTTTGATAATCAATTTCTTGAGTTCTTTGCCAGCCCCTTCTTTAGACTTCTTATATTCTTGAACACAATGTTTTCACGGCTACTTTCTACATTCTCTTCTATCAAATTCAGACCAACTGGATTTATGTTGAGGTCTTAGAACCACTTGGACTTGA
>CAWTZC010001490.1:0-11236 GCA_963919715.1 Microtus obscurus
GATAGTTATCAATATGTTTCCGTTAATGTTGAATTACATCATGGTTTTATCAAAGAGTCTCGTCTACTACTGTAGTGGAACTCTAAAGTCGTATGTTCCCCAAGTATATTGAAACATGAGATTTGTCTGTAACATGGGACCCAACTCAAATGATGGGGACTGAGACTCTTAGAATGAACTTGGAGAGGGGTGGAGAGATGGCCAGGGGTTAAAAGTGTGAGCTACTCTTGCAAAAGCGGGTCTTAAAACACACCTCCAGCAGCTCATGGCTCCTGTAATTCCAACTCCCAGAGGGCAGTGCCACTTTCTGTTCCCCGGGCACCCCCCATTCATGTACACATACATCCACATGAACATCCAACATCTTTTTCCAAAGAAAATAATAAAACTGGACAAATGCTCGGGAACTGCTTGCTGTGGATTCACCATCAACTCCTCTAATTCTGGCCTCTGGGAGTTTTCTTTGGGTGGAAAGTCACTCTGTAACACAGTGCTATCCACCACAACCTGAGTATAAAATTGTGTTCTTACTATAATTTAGACTTGTGGTACATTTTAAGACACAGACACAAATCTGATCCAACACTGCCTTTGGGTTATTAGCGTCCATCTGCCTTGTAATGGTAGCTGCTTTCCTTTCAGAGCTCCTTTGCCATCAGCAACAGCCTCTCTCTGCCGTGTGTCTTACACTATCTCACTCCATCCTGCACCATCTCTGCATTTACAGCCTCGACCTCTGTTCTAGTGCTCACCCCCCTTTGAATCTTAGCATGCTCAGTGACTCCACAGCACCTTATAGGAATTAGGCTGGGTAGGGTTAGATGAGATATCTCTTGATTTTTTTTTCTGAAATGTCAAAGGTGATCACCATTTCAAAGGCACTAGATGCATCACTTTTGGTGCATGTGATGAGGATAGCAACAGCAGCAGTTAAAAGGATCTTATAGAGAAGAACACAGCACTGGAGGTTTGAGAAGCTGTATTTCTTTATAAAAATTCAGCAAAGAATCATTGCCGGTACTTGGGCATGCTTGAATTCAAAATAGGTCCCCGGGAAGAAAAATGAGAGATATTTATAAGTTAATCCTGTAGGAATAAGAGAATAGATATCTATTGGCTTAATATCAGAGCACAAGGTAGTTCAAGTAATTGGATGTCATTACCCGAGTGATACAGGAATTGTTAATCTACACAATTAATATAAATTCAGATTTATTCAGCCCCTGAGCAGCCAGACATCAGTTATTTCCTACTTAAAGTCCAGATAATGCCACGAATTATGAAACCCAAAGTATTCCTTTATTTATAGCTAGGAACCAAATATGGTGAGTACATGTGTTCCTCTTTTTGGGTCTGTTTACCCTCCTCAGAATAAGTGTTTTCTATTTTCATCCATTTGTATGCAAAATTCAAGAAGTCATTATTTTTTACTGCACGAGTAGTACTCTAATATGTATATATTTCATACTTTCTTCATCTATTCTTTGTTAGAAGGGCATCTAGGTTGTTTCCAGGTTCTGGCTATTACAAACAATGCTGCTATAAACATAGTAGAAACATATACTTTTGTTGTATGATAGGGCATCTCTTGGGTATATTCCCAAGAGTGGTGTTGCTGGGTCCAGGGTAGGTTAATCCGAATTTCCTGAGAAACCGCCATACTGCTTTCCAAAGTGGTTGCACAGAGTTTGCATTCCCACCAGCAATGGATGAGTGTACCCCTTTCCTCCACAACCACCTCTTCAGCAAAGGCTATCATTGGTGTTTTTTTATTTTAGCCATTCGGCTAGTGTAAGATGGTATCTTAAAGTTGTCTTGATTTTATAGAAGCTAAATAAGAAGGTGAACCAAAGAAACATATAGGCATCCTCCTGAATATTAGCAACTTCATCAAAAAACGTGAGAGAAAAGAGCCAAAGACCAGCTGGAGCACCGGACTGAAATCTCAAAGGTCAAATTAGGAGCAGAAGAGGCAGGCAAGGGCTCAGGACCGGCAGTTACTTACATACTGAGACAATGAGGATGTTCTATCGGGGAACTCTGGCGCCAAGCTGGCCTCGTCTGAAAAAGCATGGTATAAAACCAGACTACTTTGTTTATGAAGACAAGGAGGACTACCAGAACTCAAGAACAATGGCACTGGGGTTTTGATCCTACTGCACATACTGACTGCTTGGGAGCCTAGGCAGTTTGGTCCTCACTTAACACCTAGATGGTGGAGGTGGGTGGTCCTTGGACTTCCCACAGGAGCAGGGAACCCTGATTGCTCTTTGGGCTGACAGGAGGACTTGATTGGGAAGAGAAATGGGAGGTGGTGGTGGGGGAAAGGCAGGAAATCTTTAATAAATAAATAAAAAGTCAGATAATTTTGCTTTCTCTCCTCCGTCTCTGACACAGTAGGTAGAAGGAAGAATGGAAGAGGCACGATCAAAAATTCATTGGTCTCAGCATGAAATTTTCAAAAAAAGTAATATCATTTATTCTAGGTGAAGTCCAGCTGCAGATAGGCTGGGAACACTACAGTCCGGCTCCTTCTTGCCCAGTGCTGTTCTTTAAGTGGAACTGACTTGTTGGTTGTGAAAGCACCAGGTGAATATTGGTCTAAATATTTCCGTTTTTATCTTGTTCATGAACAAGACCCCAACTCTGATACTACAAGATGGCTTTTCTGACTGCCATCCCTCCATCCTTCTCTTAGAAGTAATCATTAACTTTTGGAGTTGACACGGTGGCCATTCTGTTTAAGACCAGCCTTGGCCTCTAGAAGCGCCGCCCTGCTCTGTTCCCCCAACAAGGGTACAATGGGTTAACCAGCCCCCTCCAATACATGAAAGACCTTTTCTTTCTCAGAGCCTGTAATGGTGGTAGATGCCATGACAAATGATGTCATGTCACCTATGTTGTGAATCCAGAACAGCCAAGGGAACGTGCAGAAAAAGGGTGGGCTCTATATTCACGATTTGAGTGTTTACTGAGAACTCCTGATAGAACTGAACTGGTCAGAAAGCTGGGGCATTGTAACGGTTTAGACTGGTGCAGATCTGTCACAGGAGCAAACCTCTTCAATCTCAGGGTATGTGAACTGCGAAAGATAAATTGTTACAGAGCGAAATGGGACAAAGTTCCATGCAGAAGGTGTTTTATTTTGCTTACAAAGAGGACTGAATGATGTGGGTGACTGACAGCTTCTCAGTGGAACAAAGAAATGATGACACAATGGAATGAAAGCCACGTGCACAGGATCTGCATGATCCCAAACTACAGAATAACTTTCTAACAAAGGCGCTCCATGGGAATCGCTTGGGATAGTTCCCCCACACATAGGAAACTTCATCAAGCCTCCTGGCACCAGGCCTTACTGTCACTGTTTCCTAACTCTTTGTGCTAACATGAGCTTCCCTGGGTTTTCTGCAACAAAGTCTTCTCCCCAGCTGCCCTGAAGGGTCCCAGGACCTCATGACAGTCCCTCTCTCAGGCATTTCTTCCAACAGTATGTCGGCGCTTTCCCCCAGATTCGCCAGTAGCTACACTCATGTGTTAAGCAGGTGAGGATGATACACGTGCAGGCTGTAAACCCTCTGTAGTCAATGACAGGACTGCCATTTCCTCTGCCATCTCTGGCCCAGGCTTAGCCAGGCTTTCCAGGCTCTGTCTATTTACATGACCTTGTTCCTCCCTCTCAGAACTGCATTGACTTCTTTCCCGTTTGCCTAATAATTGAAGGTAGCTCTTGGGGCAGTCCTCTCACTTTTCAATTATCTAAATTGTTCCAGTACACCTCCGCTACTGAGGACTAATGACCCCAGTGGTCATTTTCCTCTGGAATTTCAGCAAATGTTGTTCACGGTCTGAGTTTTCCTCTGCGCCAGCAAATCCCCATGAAGTTGGTGGCTCAAAACATCAAAAATTCACCAATCTGATTACAGAGGAAGACAAGTTGGGTCACCTGTCCCTGTACTAAGGAATATAGCTGGGGTCTTCCTTATGAATTCTGGGAATTTCTCTAGCACTCAGGCTTCTTCCTAGCCCCATAATAGCTCCCTCTCTATCAAGATATCACTTTCCTTGCTCTTCCACCTATCCCTCCCAAAGGGTCTATCTCTAGTGCATGAGCTAAGCTTTTGGAAGCCAATTCCATAAGGTAGGATGCTTTGCTCAGCCTTGATTGGTGTGTGGTGGGCTTGGTCACTACCACAACTGAATGTGCCAGAGGCTTTATTTGGGTAGCCCCATTGGAGGCCTTGCCTTTTCTGAGGTGGATGAGGGTGGATTGGGAAGGAAGTGGGAGGAGGAACCATGGTTGGTATGTAAAATGAATTAAAAATATATATTAAAAAATTAAATAGATGTGTCACTACAAAACAAATCAAAAATTGTTTATTCCTAAGTTTATGAGTACAAAAATGAATATAAACCTGGCTCCTTTGTGTGCTGAAAGCTTCAGAAGAATGCCCTTTCTTGCCTCTCTTATTCACTTCCTGTTGATTATCCGGCATTCTCTGTTTCCCAGCCTTCACCTAGGTGAGTATGTCATCACTCTTCATTTGTGTTTGCCATTACTTCCTCTTGTCTTCTAAAGGACCTTTGTCACAGGACATTCCCTATGAGGTAATCGGAATGACTTTATCTCAAGATCCTCAACCAATTAGATCATAGCTATTCCCTTGTTTTCCAAATAAGGTGGTCTGCTGCAAGCTTTGCAGCAAATTTCAGAAAAAAATGGTACAGGATAGAGATTATGATCTTACCCAAACTGCTAAGAACTTTGCTTGGTTTCATTTTCTCATTAGCTTTCTTCCCTTCAAGTAAGATTTCTAGACTTTGGCGCTACTTTCTCTACTTGGCAGTCTCTGAATAACATTTAATGATAGTCACTTTCTCTCACAGGAACATATTGTGTGGTTTGGTTTTTTTTAAAATTCCCCTCACAGGTTTGTGTTTTGAATGCTGGCTCTCCAACAGGCGACACTGCTTTGAGGAGACAGTGGAATATACCCAGGTGGATCACTCCCTGACAGAAGCAGGTCACAAAGATTGGGCCACTTGGGGCCATGAAATCAACCCCTTGAGATTGGGCATGTACTCTCCTGTTTCCTGGCTTTACCGTGAAGTAAACGGCCTGTGTCCCACACTCCCACTACCGCAGCGTCCCACCCGCCTTCCTCCTTTGTGGTGGAAACCTTCCTCCCATAAGCTGTTCTTTAGGTTCTCTGTCACCACAACATAGAACTTATAGTCCACTAACCTCTTTTTACAAATTCTTTCATTTGCTCATTCATTTATTTTTTTATCAGGCAAAGGTTATAATTTTACAGTTTGCCACAATTTTGGTCTGAGTCCCAATAGATAAGGACTCATCAGATGTTCCTATTAAGATCAAAGTTTAAAACTTGATCTGGTTCCAGTCACTCCAAAATTACTAACAGAATATTTGAAGGCTGGGTGCTGGGTAAAAAAAGGAGACTCTCTCATGTACCATGTATTAGAATGCTACCAGAGGTTACCCATGCATGAAGAGGGGTACAGACCCACAGGTTGTCTTATCACTGTCTCTGTTTCACGGTGGTTTATTGACGAAGTAATACTTACTTAGGAGTATGTTCCTGTGTAGTTATAACGAGAATTTCTTATTGTATACATTAGTAGAAGTGGTAGGAAAAATATATAACCCCTTGGTTTCTGTTATCTGCACTAGCAATAAACACGGTTTAGTAAGGAAGCATTAAGATAATAATTAATAAATTACTTTAGAAATAGCCCATAATATCTAACACTCAGAAAGAATCTGAGTATTCTCAGAAATATATATATATATATATATATATATATATATATATATATATACATATATATATATATATATGTATATATATATATATATATTAAAGTAACTATAAATCTGGAATACATTTGGATCCATACAGCACACTGATGGATGCTTTCCATAGATCTGTATAGAGTATTGGATAGATGGTGTTCTGTCTACAGATGATCCTGGCATTGGCTCTCACTTGGTTTTTTAATAGCAAATACTTAGTCTCTCTGAGCATTATTTTCTAATCTATAAAGGAAGCTGAATGAATTAGATGATAGAAATGATAGTCTTTGACATGCTCTTTTGTTTATAATATTTGTTGTAGTCTGGTCTTGTTTCTGTAATTTTCTTGGGATTATGTTTATTCCAATTGATCTAATCAGTAGTAATAATAATGGTATGAAGAAGTTGATTGGCAATCTGTGTCTTGGACTTTGGTCTTTAGACTGATGGTGAGTGATGGTATAATTCAGTTTTTTAGTGTTATTTGATTTCTGTGGTTAAGTGAGCTCCAAACCACAGAGATAAGTAAATAAAGTCCCTGTACTCCTGAGTTTTACAGTTCAGGAAGAACATGTGAATAAACAGAGCGTAACATGCATATGGGTGAAGTATAAATATAAACAAGGATGGGAACCTTCCCACTCAGATTTACTTTGCTCATGAGTGACCTTTATAAATAAGCATCTATATACACTGCTTCTGATTCCACCAGCAGTCAGTCCTATGATATTGGAAAAGAAGTTCACCAAAAATAGGTGTGCCCACATCCATAACTGAGTGCAGTGCTAAACTTCTTTTTGATGGCATTTGGCATCAAAGTTGTAAACACTACTGAATACAGATAAAACTTAGGTACTAATAAGAAAGGGCCTTTATCCTATATTTTCTAGTTTGAAAGTACACTATTATAATGTCTTGAAATAAAAAAATATATAAAAATTGATAGCAGAGAGATTTTTTGGCCCTTTTTGTTCTTTAAATTTGAAATTTTTTCTTAAATGGATGCTTTAAAGAACATGCCAACCTTAACGAATGGGCAGTGGTGCTGAATGCCTTTAATCCCAACACTTGGAAGACATGGGCAGGTGAATCTCTGGAGTTCAAGACCATCCTGGTCTACAGAGTGAGTGAGTTCTAGGACAGCCAAGGCTACACAGAGAGACCCTGTCTCAAATAAGAAAATAAGGGAAAAAGAAGAAGAAGAAGAAGAAGAAGAAGAAGAAGAAGAAGAAGAAGAAGAAGAAGAAGGAGGGGAGGAGGAGGAGGAGGAGAGGAGGAGGAGGAGGAGGAGGAGGAGGAGAAGAAGAAGAAGAAGAAGAAGAAGAAGAAGAAGAAGAAGAAGAAGAAGAAGAAGAAGAAGAAGAAGAAGAAGAAGAAGAGGAGGAGGAGGAGGAGGAGGAGGAGGAAGAGGAGGGAGGAGGAGAGGAAGAAGAAGAAGAAGAAGAAAAAAGAAGAAGAGGAGGAGGAGAAGGAAAAGGAAAAGGAGAAGGAGAAGAAGAAGAAGAAGAAGAAGAAGAAGAAGAAGAAGAAGAAGAAGAAGAAGAAGAAGAAGAAGAAGAAGAAGAAGAAGAAGAGAGAAGAAGAGAAACACATATGAGTCTCTGAGTTTCAGCCTCAGCACCCCATCAGGGTTCAGAACAGGATACTTACAGCAGGTGAAAAAATGGCTTTGAAAGGTCTGAGATGAACAAATGAACTCAGGAGCGTATTGGTGATATAATGGTGTTTGAAGGGGTTTCTTCCCCTCAGGAGCACCAGTTTCTATGCACATACACACACAATTAATAGTTTTATAAGAGCAATAGCCCCAGTACTAAGCATGCATTTTACAGCGCCACAGAAACCGGTGGAGTCTGACAAAGTAAGCACCTGGTAGTCAGAGGTACTTAAATTTCCTTGACAGATGCAGGAGGATTAATTAAGGATGGAGTTTTAAATCAGTACCAGAATTCTAAGAAGAGGAAAAGAGAGAGTTTCATGTACTAGCTACATTTATTAAGTGGGACTAGTTAAGCCCTAGAAGTTTGTAATGTAGGAAAAGAGGGAAGAAAAATGCCACAGTGCTTGCACTCTCTAAGCACTTCTATTCCCATAGCATTCAGGTCATGACAGTTTTTTATGGTAACCATGGCAACCAGCATGAGCTGTAGTGGGAAAATGGATGAGAGCTTGGCCCCCAGGCTAAGATGAGCTGCTGTACCCACTGGCACCCAGGTGAGGAAATTTCTTTCTCTGGAACTGGTTTAGCAATTCAAACTTTTTACCTATATTTCTAAGAAGTTGAAGACATAAATAGTTAATTTCCCTGACTAAGACCTTTTGTCAAATGAAATTGAAATTGAAGGTAAGTGCAGAATATTAATAGCTTGTTAGGGCCCAGGCAAGGCAGTGGGTTACACTCTCCTGAGTTGGCTGCTGAAAATTCAGAACTACTTCTGCCCTGCTTATCAGTAAGGGCAGACTGTATAATGCTTGAGACCACACACACAGCAGCAATAAGAAGGTTTTTTTCTTTCTGAGGCAGCACTGGTATTTGAAGATACTGTTTAAATATGGCTTACTTTATGAATGCTAAAATATGGCCTATTTCTTTAATTCTATTAATATACATTAAAATAATGATGTAGGAGTGTCCTATATCAATCTGTTGATTTCATTGGTTAAAATAAAGAAACTGCCTAGGCCCATTGTTAGGCCAACCCTTAGGTGGGTGGAAGTAGATAGAAAAGGATTCTTGGAAAGAGAGCGCTGAGTTGGGTGAGTCGCCATGATGTTCCCAGTCCCTGCAGATGCAGGCTAAAATCTCCAATGTAAAGCACACCTTCGGGGTGCTGCACAATTATCAGAAATGAGTTGGTCGATATGTAAGAGCTAGCCAATAATAGGCCAAACGGTGATTAAAAGATTACAGTTTTCGTGTAATTATTTCGGGCGTAAGCTAAGCCATGCGGGGCGGTCGGGTGTGGGGGGCCTGACTGGCCGCAACGTGCTAATGAACTCCGTAAAACTAAGGAGGGCTTAAAAAAGGACAAAAGAAAATTTAAGACAGCTTTGCTGTTTTCTGGGTTAAATACCCCAAAAGAAATTGTCCCTGACCTATTAGCAGGAAAAAACTAGCTGCACAAATGCCGGCTTTCTGGGCTGGCTTGCCGCCATCCCCGATTTCTGTCTGGCTCCCTGTAGGAGACAGAGCTTTTTAATCGGAGCATTTGGAATAAAGTGCTATAAACGCAGTGCCAATGGACTGCTGTGCCTGGGTTTGTGCTCAGCTCAGGGGCACCCAGCTGGCTCTGAGCCAGGAGCAGCTCCGCTCCTTATGCTGAACTTCAGGCTGATCTCAAGCAGGAACCTGCCATAATTGCACATGATGACTTAAAAACGCATAAGGTTTAGACTTTTTTACAGGACACAGGCAGTGCCATATTACTCCTACATGGTGCAACCGAAGTTTTTAAGAAATACTTAACATTTTTTTAAATACTCCTGGATAAAAAAAAAATTACAAATTCACAATAAAACAGATTCAGACAGACTTTTCGTGGTCACAATGTTGGATAAATGTACGTGGGCTTGAGAAAAAATATATATAGAGAGAGAGATAAAGTTAATGCCTTTTAAAATAAAAAAGGTAAAGTCTTCAAGAGACATTTACAGATAGTTAAAGAGAGTAAAATAAATAAAGAAAAATACATACGTAAAAATGGAAAAGTTTAGTCTAGATTATATACATTGTGTTTTCTTTAAAATTTTTGACTGTGAAGGAGCTAAGTACAGAGAGACATTTCATTATATGGGCTGCCAAGTGGAACCAGCATGGATATCATGAGGGTATGACTTCAGAATTTGGGTCTGGAGATATGATGCTTGGGAGAGGGTCTTCTTTGTTTTCACAGAGGACCAGACCCTATGGATTGCATCTATTCGATATATGGTATGATGGAACACGCCACTCCTGAAAGGTTGCTGTGAACACCCTCAGAAAATTTAGCCCGCTCAACTGCCAACTGAAATGAAACTATCACAGGTTATACCGTGAGAACCTAGTGTGACCCCCCATTCAGCAGGAAGCAGTTTGGAAAGCACTACCCATGTTCCCAAAATATTGTTTATAAATGTTCTTTACATTTAAAGGATCATAATTATAGATATGAATAATTTGCATTGGTATGGATTTGGAGTCAATTTTGTTATATGTATTTCTGATCTTAATTAAGGTATTGTGATTATGTAGTTCATTTAAAAAATGTAATGTATAATTAGGAAATATAGGTTGTTGATGAATAATCATAAATAATAGTCAAGCTTGTAGTCATGTTAGATTTTCTAGATATATGGGAATATATTTCAGTTGAATAGACATTCTTCCTTATCTCTCAAAGATTGCAGAGATATATAGCATTTTAAAATATTTTAATAACTTAGGGTTTTCATGACAATGAGACACATCTGCTCCTGGCAGCATAATCTCACTTGAGAGGAAGATGGGCATTGGAAAGGATCCTTATTGAGTTTGATAGCCATTTGGGCAAGAGACTGTTCTTGCCTGGACTGATGCACATGAAACTGGACACAAAGAACCTGCAGAGAAAGGACTGCTGAACTTGCCTAAAGGTGAGATGATCTTTAGAGTTCCTGACTCATGAAGAGTCTACGAGACATTCTATTAGGACACAGCAGAAAGTGACTGAACTGTCTTTAAAATTTCTGCTTCATGAAATATCTGCTGGATACTGTGGGCCTGAAGAGGCTGAAGATTAAGATTTTTAACGGTACAAAAGAACTTTGGGTGACTGTCCAGGCAGCAGATGTCTCTGTCATTTCCTGAGCATTTGATTTCTTATATTGTAGGTAGGTTTATATCCTTCTGGAGTCTTTGATGGGTTAAGAGAATGGATAGATAGTTATAGTTTTCCTTAGCTCATGATAAAAGATAAAAGTAGATATAAATATTGTAACTGTAATTCTTATTTGATAACTGTTTTGCTATATGTGAATTTTACTATGTTAAAGTAAGCCTTCCTTTTGTTTAAACAGAAAAAGGAAGTGATGTAGGAGTGTCCTATATCAATCTGTTGATTTCATTGGTTAAAATAAAAAGAAACCTCTAGAGCCGTAATGGTAACCCTTGGGTGGGTGGAGTAGATAGAAAAGATTCAGGAAAAGAAAAGCTGAGTCGAGTGAGTCGCCACAGTGTTTCCCAGTCCCTGCAGGTCTTTGAGCGAGTCTGACCTTTTGTGGGGGTGCTGCACAGATATCAGAAATGGGCTAGTCCAGGTGCAGAAGCTAACCAATGGGGGCTGGAACTAATGAGGCAGAGGCGGTGGTTAAATGAATCCGGTCTGTAATTACCCGGGGCACCAGCTGGGCCATGCGGGCGGTCAGGTGCGGGGAACACAGCCAGCCCGCTCCTAATACAAC
>CAWTZC010001491.1:0-38353 GCA_963919715.1 Microtus obscurus
AAAGGGCCAGGCAGTGTTTAAATGATTACAGTTTCCGTGTAATTATTTAGGGGCGTAAGCTAAGCCATGCGGGTGGCCGGGTGCGGGGGAACACAGCCCGGCCGCTCCTCATTCAACAAATTGGCACCCAGACGTGATGGGCTAAATCCACGTAAAACCTGAGAGGGCTTAAAAACGACATAGAGGAAATTTAAGACAGCTTTTTGCTGTTTCTGGGTTGCTTACTGCAAAGAAATTGTCCTGACTCAGCAGCTAGAAAAGACTGGCTGTTTTAAAATGCCGGCTTTCTGGGCTGTGCCGCCATTACGATCTCTGTCTGGCTCCTGGGAGAGACAGAGCTTTTGAATGGAGCATTTGGACTAAAGCTCTACGGCTTGCTTGATGGCAATGTGGATTGCTGTATGCCTGGAATTGTGCACAGCTCAGGGGCACCAAATGGCTCTGAGGCAGGCGCTAGCTCCGCCATGATGAACTGAGCTCGTCTCAAGCAGGAACTACCGTAATTACTGTGATAACAGCACACTTAAGGTTTAGACTTTACAGGACACAGGCAGTACCGTATTACCCCTACATGGTGCAACTTAAGTTTTTAAGAAGTGCTTAACATTTTAAGAAATGCTCCTGGATAGTAAAAAAATCACAGATTCACAATAAAACAGATTCAGACAGACCACTAAATGGATCACAGTGTTGGATGAATGTACGTAGGCTTGAGAGAGAAAAAAATATATATATAGAAAGAGAATAAAGTTAATGCCTTTAAAAATAAAAAGGTAAAGTCTTTAAAGAGATAGAGTACAGATAGTTAAGAGAGTAAAAGAAATAAAGAAAAATAAGCCATGTAAAAATGGAAAATTCACAGAGGGTCTGGATTATGTACATTGTGTTTTCTTTAAAATTTTTGACTGTAAAGGAGCTAAATACAGAGAGACATTTCATTACATGGGCTGCCAAGCTAAACCAGAATGGATATAAGGGTATTACGATTTCAAAATTTGGGTCTAAGGATATGATGCTTCGGAAAGGGTCTTCTTTTGTTTTCACAGAGGACCAGACCCTATGGATTTCTTCTATTCCGATTTGGTATGATAGACCACGCCCTCCTGAAAGGTTGCTGTGAACACCCTCAGAAAATTGCTTCGCTCAACTGCCAACTGAGATGAAACTAGCACACAGGTTATACCATGAAAGACGTAATTAACGACGCCCCCATTTAGCAGGAAGCAGTTTAGAGAGAAAAAACTTTGCCCATGTTCCCAAAACATTGTTTATAACTGTTCTTTTACATTTAAAGGGGGATATGATATAGATATAAATAATTTACATTGGTGTGGATTTTAAGGTCAATTTTGTTATTTGTATATGTATTTCTGATCTTGATCAAGGTATTGTGATTGTGTAGTTCATTTTTAAAATGTAATGTATAATTAGAAAATATAGGTTGTTGTTAAATAATCGTAAATAATAGTCAAGCTTGTAGTCATGTTAGATTTTCTAGATATATAGAGATATATTTCAATTAGATAGACATTCTTCATATCTTTCAAAGACTGCAGAATATGGCATTTAAATGTTTTAATAACTTAGGGTTTTTCATGACAATGAGACACGTCTGCTCCTGGCAACACCAATCTACTTCGAGAGGAAGATGGGCATCGAAGAGGATGGATGTTTGATAGCCATTTGGGCAAGAAACTGTTCTTGCCTGGACTGTTGCATAAACTGGACGCGAAAAACCCGCAGAGAGAGGACTGCTGAACTTGCCTAAAGGTGAGATGATCTTTCGGGGTTCCTGATTCATAAAAGAGTCTACGAGACATTCTTCAGGACACAGCAGAAAGTGACTGAACTGTCTTTGAAATTTCCTGCTTCATGGAAATGTCTGCTGGATACTATGGGCCTGAAGGCCGAAGATAGATGCCCCAACAGTACAGAGGAGCTTTGGGTGACTGTCCAGGCAGCGAGATGTCTCTGTGATTTCTAGAGTTTTGTAAGTAGCTTACTTCTCATTTACTTAGGTCTTTGATGGAATTGAAAAATAGATAGTTATAGTTTTCATTAGTTATGATAAAGGATAAAGTAGATATAGATATTATAACTGTAATTCTTGCTTTATAACTGTTATATGTAATTTTGCTATGTTAAAGTTAAAGCCTTTTTGTTTAAACAGAAAAAGGGGAAGTGATGTGGGAGTGTCATACATCAATCTGTTGATTTCATTGGTTAAAATAAAGAAACTGCCTAGGCCCATTGATAGGCCCACCCTTAGGTAGGCGGAGAAAACAGAACAGGATTCTGGGAGAAAGAAGCTGAGTAGGAGTCGCCATGATGTTCCCACTGCAGAGAGACGCAGGCTAGAATCTCCCTGGTAAGCACACCATGGGGTGCTACACAGATTATCAGAAATGGGCTAGTCCAGGTGCAAGAGCTAGCCAGTAAGAGGCTGGAACTAATGGGCCAGGCAGTGTTTAAATAAATACAGTTTGTGTGTAATTATTTCAGGGAATAAGCTAAGCCATGCGGGCGGCCGGGTACAGGGTCACAGCTGTGCTGCTTCCTATTACAACAGGCCTTGAGCTTTTTTTGGTTGGGAAGTTTTTGATGACGGTTTCTATTTCCTTATGAGGTATAGGTCTAATTTTTTTATCTTGTCTTGAACATGGTTCTTATTTAAAGAATTGTCAATTTTGTAGAATACAGGTTTTTGAAGTATGATCTGATGATTCTCTGGATTTCCTCCGTGTCTGTTGTTAAGTCATCTTTTCATTTCTGATTTTGTTAATTTGGATATTCTTTCTCTGCCTTTTGCTTAGTTTGGATAAAGGTTTGTCAATCTTGTTTATTTTATCAAAGAACCAACTTTTTGTCTCATTGATTCTTTGTATGGTTTTCTTGTTTTTTTTCTATTTTATTGATTTCAGACCTCAATTTGATTATTTTCCACCATCCTGGGTGAGTTTGTTTCTTTTTTTTTTTTTAGAACTTTCAAGAGTTCTGCTAATTCACTACTGTAGGATTTTTCCAGCTTCTTTATGTAGGCATTTAATGCTATGAAATATCTTCTAAGCACTACTTTCTTTGTGTCTCATACATTTGGCTATATGGCGCAGTGATTTTCATTAAATTTTAGGAAGCCTTTAATTTCTTTCTCATTTCTTCGTTAACCCAGGGGTGACTCAGTTGAGCATTGTTCAATTTTCGTTTTTTTGTGAGACTTCTGAAATTAGTATTTGTGTTGAATTCCAACTTTAATCCATGGGTACCCTATAAAATACATGGGGTTCTTCCATTTTTTTGAATCTTTCGATGTTTTGTTTGTTACCTTATATGTGATCATTTTTTGAAAAGGTTCTATGAGGTGTTCGATATTTGGGTGGAATGTTCTATATATGTCTGTTAAGTCCATATGAGTTATAACATCTATTATTTCTTTTATTTCCTGTTAAGTTTCTGTCTGATTGATCTTCTGTTGGGAATAGTGAGGTCTTGAAGTCTCCTTTTATTAGTGTGTGAAGTCTGATGTGTAATTAAAGCTTTAGTAATGTTTCTTTTGCAAATGTCGGTACCCTTGTATTTGGGCCATAGATGTTCAGAAGTGAGACTACCTCTTTATGGGTTTTTCCTGTGATGATATGAAATGTCCCTTTTTCATATCTTTTGATTGACTTTAGTTTGAAGTCTTTAAGGAATTTAGACTTAATTCTTTATGAAGTATTGGTTCTTTCGTTTTTTCCTCCCTCACCAATAGGTATTTTGGAAATCCCTGCTTTTGGTTCTTTTTTAAACCCCAAACTTTATTCTTTTCTTCATTCAAGAATTCTCAGACTCTAATTCCTAGGATATATGTACCTAGAAAAGCTTATTATGCCTATTTCTTTATGAAGTCCTAGAGTTTCATCAAATCTCAGTAGAAAAATACATAATTTATTGTCAGAAAAGCAATATCTAGCAAACAGTGCAAATATTGTTTTTCAGTTGGAATTTTAGCAGAGATAGTTTAACTCCATATATATTTCAGTAGTGTTTAAAAGCAATGCATAAATCATATAAAAGTTAAAAGTCTCTCTGAAAAAAGGCATTTCCCTTATTTTTAGTCTTTGAGTACTTAGTGTTTTTTTGCACATGGTCAATCCACCTAGTCAATAATTCATTATTATTTAAATCTTAAATGTAAAAAACTTTGCTCAATAGAAAATATAACTTCACTGAAACACTCCCCTAAATGTTAAGCTTTGGATGTTATTTGTAAATTTGTGCTTTCTTAAAAAAAAGGGGCTTATGTTTATTTTTTGTGTATGATTTGGGGTCATCATATACTTATGTCCATCATGTGTATACTCGATACCCAAGAAGGCCATGAAGGTTTTTCTTGTGGGTGATGGGAACAGAACTTGGGTCCTAACTGTTGAGCCATCCTTACAGCCCTGCCTTTAAATAATTTAACTATAGGATCTACTCCTTAAAAATGTATAATACCATGTGCACTGCCATAGAGTAGATAAGATCACCTTTGCAGAAAAGAAAAGTGAAAAAGTCTTTTAAAACATAAAAAGCTGTGTAATTTTAGAGAACAATGATAAATAAAGACCGTGAGTGGACAAAGTAGTCATGTAGATGATTAGTACACTAGTAATAAAAAAAAATTAAAAAAACAATAGTTACAATCTGTTAGATCGTTTTTACTATAAAACAAAACTCATTTATGAAAAATAAGTATTCAAGTAAAACCAGGATGACTTTTAAAACTGAGAAAAAAATGTCTTGTTTTTGTACATCCTCCATTTGTGATAAAAGAATATTATACCACAAGATAATATGATCCATATGAAGCAGGTGGTTAAGAAGCAAATAAATTACCAACAGATTTCTAATTATAATACACTCTTAGTCTTTCACGATAAACAACAGATGTGTGTTTACAAAAATACATTATAGTAGAATCAGGTCAATAGAGTCTAAATGAACAAGGCTTAATTTATCTGTACTCTCTTTTGAATTTTAGGGGAGAGCCTATTTAAAAGAAACACCATATAATGGAGCCTGAGTTCAAAGGAGATTAATTTAAATGGGCCACATAATATTATTTTTATTAATTGTCTGACTAGAAAGGGAGGTATTTCAGAATGCAAACACACAGGGAAAGTAAAGGAACAATATATTAGAGCAGAGGAATGAAGGAATATTCCAGAATAACAGAGAACTCAATGCAACTATCCATTTATTTTATGTTTATTTGTATTTGGTGTGTGTGTGTGTGTGTGTGTGTGTGTGTATGTGTATTTTCAGACATGAATATTTCATTACAGATTCATGGCCATAAGAGGACAATTTTTAGGAGTTGGTTCTTTCCTTCCACCATAAGGGTGCCAAAGATAGAATTTAGGTCATGTGGCTATGTAACAAGTATCTTTACCTGACTCTTTTATTACATTGGCCTGTCTATTTGTAAATATGGTTAGTAAGTGGAGGGAGTTATATTTGAATTTCTCTAAAAAAAAATCAGAGATATTTATTCGTCATATTATCTTAAGTTCAATGTGTTGTTAAATGAGAAGTCACATTTACTTTTATGAAAAATTATTTAAATTGGTTAAGAAAATTTTACTAGTCTCAGCAAAATGCATCAAAAGGAAATCAGTACAACGAAAGCTTTAAGTCAAGGCCTCACCAATTCCAATTGTATTAGTACTGTGTCTCAACACTTAAAACTAAATTTTAAAAATCTTAGGCTTAACATGCAGGTTTGAAATGAATCTATAAACTAGAATGAACATGGGAAATGATTCTCTTTGAACTGGGATTTAGCACCTTTGAGTTCTGACAAAATTATGTATATCCAGTGTATTCACTATGGTGTGCTTGAAGAGCCACCTGTCACACTTAAAACTACTTAATTCACATAATATCACTCTTGAGTATACTACCAAAAAATGTCCATTGAGAAAAGCAGAAGCAAATAGTTTTAGTTTATTTAATATTCCCCGCTAGAAGAAAAGTTTGCGTGAGCAACACTGAAGAGGTATTTTTTGCAATCCAGATTTCACAAACTCATCTTTCAAAACGGATCCCCCAGTTTCCTTTAGAGTTAGAGACTGCTCTCGATTGTTCATTGGTTGCCTGTGAAATTTTTGGCCAAATAACTCAAAATTCCTACAATACTAATCATATCCACCCACCCAAGCTGTTTGCTGGTCCCACCATAGACACTCAGACTCTCCCAGTGGCAGCTGACCCTCCCCATGCCTTGCTGCACCTGGCAACTACAAGTCCTGTTGCTAGCCGCAGCTGTTGAATTTAGGAAGAATTCTATATTTCTGTGTTGCATGTTTCCCCTGTCTTTGACATGGCTGCCACTGCTTTTCTATGGATGACAATGTCAACTTCTCCTGTCACTCTTCCTTCAGGGGGAATCTCAATATGAACTCTCACAAAGTTCAAGGGAGAGAAGTTGTAAATCTCGTTCTTTTTTGTTCTTTGTTTGGTTTACTTTTTGCTATTTTTATTTCTTTGAGACATGGTTTCTCTACAGCTTTGGTGCCTGTCCTGGAACTAACTCTCATAGATTAGGCTGTCCTCAAACTCACAGAGATCCACGTGCCTCTGCCTCCCAAGTGCTGGGATTAAGAGCATGCATCACCACTTCCTGGAGTAAAATGTTGTTCTTAGTTGCTTTGTAAGGCAGCCCTCTCAGATGGACACACTAGCTGGTGGTGCTCTGCCCTGTGAACTTGCTGGATTCATATCTGTGGTCATACAATCCTGAAAGACAGTAGCTGAAGTCTCTGTCAAACAACAGATCAGTGGTGAAGCCATAGCCACCATGGAGGCCACTGTATTCTTCACTATAGATAGGCACAGGACCTCATGTTTTCCAGACCTGCCTTTTTCACAGTGTCAGTGTATTTTGGGGTTATGCCATGCTGGTTGTAGTGCCCAGGTTTTTGCACAGACATGGACAGAGGTAGACCAAAGTATGACCTAACTTCCTCCTGACTGCCCTTGAACACTGTAATTTACCTGTGCCCTATCCACTCCTGGTGCATCCCTTTCCAAGCTAACTCCAGTGAGGCAGACGAGAGCCTCCTCCAAATATAATGCGATTCTATTTGGCACATTTTCCAACCCTGAGAAGAACTGAATTATTTCTTCCTTTGTGCAGACAAATGGAAGCCTCATAAAACCTCACAAAACCATCATGGGCACTGTCAGCGTTGTTTGGACCACTGTGCATCAACCCTCAATCCTTGTTGGTTCTATGTATCTTGAGCACCTCAATATACTAGTGTACAAGACTTTCCCTGTCTTTTTTCAGAGCTAATTTTATATCATATTCTGTAAACTCAAGTTAACAAAAACCTCATCACTATACCTTCCTTCTTTAGTATAATGAAATGAACACCTGAGACCCCATCATGAATTGTACAGTTGGAGAGGAAGTGCTATATATACATCCTCAACTAAGCATGAGCAGGGTAGGCCACAGAGTTTGACCACATAGTCTTCACCTCCCTTAGTCCCACAATCATGGATCATGGACATTTAAAAGGGCTAGTGTCACACAAGTTTGGGCAACATTTTTGTAGCTTAAGGCTCCACCACAGATGCCTTTGGTGTGAAAACTTTATGGAACGTAACAAATTTTCCATGGAGGAAGGCAGAAGTAACTTTGATTTTTAATAAACAGCTTGATTTTTGAACCCCAACTCTATCTGACACTTTTAAAAAAAATGCAGCTTTACTCGTAATGGAATCTGGAAACAGCCTAGATGTCCATAATCCACATTTACTTTTAAAATGGAATTCGAGTGAGAGAATTAAGTTTAACACTGAAGTAGACTGTAAATTATTTGATAAGATTTTTTTAAATGTGCATTTACATAAGAAAGTGTTACTGAGCTGTTTAAAAAAAACATGAAATTTGCAGGCAAATGGATGGAACAAGATAAATACAGAAACCCACAGTTAAACATTATGAGGAAAGAGTCGAAATTGGAATTCTCCATCAGGTGCCTCCCCTGAGAGCTTAGGAATCCCAATTAATAGGGAGAGGCAAGCGTATAGGCATCAGAGCGATAGAGGACACCAGGGGGACATGACCTGCTGGATCTGCTAAGCAGGGTTCACATGGGCTTACAGAAGCTGAAGCAGCAAGCATAGGACCTGCTCTGCCTGTGTCAGATCCTCTGTGTTTGTGGCTATTATCTTGGTGTTTTTGAAGAACTTCTAACTGTGGGAGCCAGTGTGTCTTTGACTCTTTTGCCTGCCCTTGCCACTTTTTTCCTCCTCTTGTTTTTTCTCTGTGTGAGGGCTGTTGCTTAGTTCTATTGTATTTTGTTTTGTTTTGTTAGGTAGTTGCTGTCTTTTAGAGGCTGACCTTTTCTGAAGAAAGACCGAGAGAAGTGGATCCAGGGCAGAGGAAGGCTTTATTAGGGGGAGCTTGGAGGACTGGAGGGAGGGGAAACTTTGCTTAGGACATATTTTATCAGAGAAGAATCTGTCCTCAATAAAAAAAATTAATAAATAAATAATGTATATGTAACTCAAATATTTTTGGTTGCTCATCTGTTCCTATCATTGGCTGTTAAAATATAATTTCAGCTCATTTTAAAATGCTAATTAGCTATAACTTTAAGGCCTGCAATATGCTATTAAGTAGAACTAATGTGTTAAATTTCTGGGGGCTTCAACTTATTCCCATATTTATGTCATGTTAATGGATTTAAAGTGATTTCATTGATGATGTCAAAATATTTTCTGTTTAATGAAATGAATTATTCATTACTAAAGTTTTAGCTCATTAACATTTTACAAACTTTTTTTTTCAGTTTTCTAAATAATAAATTTTCCATGGGTAGAATCAATACCTTACAAAAATCATTTCTTTTATTCAAATTGGTATGATAATATTCTGATTATTCAGTATTGATGCAACCAAATAACAAAAAAAGTATAGAACCTGCTTGATCCCTAAAAAAATTATAGCACAATCGATATTTTTAGGGTTTATTTTACATTAAATCACAACAAAGCAGCTAGAAATGATTGTTGACAGTTGTTTAGGGGCTTTAAAACTTCAGATAAGTTAAAGAATTCCAAGCAAGATTAGAGCTTAAATGTTAGGAAGTTCTTTACTAGGGACTGTACAAACATATCCTAAATATGTAACTTAATCTTTTCTAGGATTTACTAATGGAGAAGTCACCTAAAATAAAAGCAAATGTCTAATTTGCATGTTGAAAGTCAGAAAACAACAGACGAACATCTCTGCTACGTCAGGTGGCAAAACTACTAGTTACAAGGAGCCTAGGGTGTAACTACAATTATAAAAATGAAGGAAAGAAACACATAGCTATTGAAGAACACTAACATTTCTGTTCTTCGGTCTTTCTAGGTGTCAAAAGGAATTCTCAGAAACTTCTTCTCATGCACATATGATTCAGTTTAGAAAGTGTTTGTGAGCTGTCTTCTGTATGTAACTGTACGCTGAGGATTCTGATGAAATTTTATCAGCCCAGTTACATCCCTTCAGGCTTCATTTTTATTTGAATATGTTATTATTTGTAGAAAGGAGCAGCGGGCTGCGTTCCTGCCACTTGGCTCCCAGCCGCCTGGCTAGCTTATGCCCCGAAATAACAACACACAAACTCTATTCATTTAAACACTGCCTGGCCCATTATATCTAGCCTCTTCTTGGCTAACTCTCATATCTTGCTTAACTCATTTTTAGTAATCTGTGTAGCACCACGAGATGGTGTCTTACTGGGAAAGATTCAGCATGTCTGACCTGGCAGCTTGCTCAATCACATCAGAACAGAGAGGAAAAGCATGGAGTCTGATCACTTCCCTTCTTCCCAGAACCCTTCCGGGTGGCGGGAAACAACCAGTCGCTCCAACTACAATTATTTATACAAGAGATTCTGAAAAATAACTTGATGGAGTATGGGGTTTTTTTTTTGTGTGTGTGTGTGTGTGTGTGTGTGCATGCACACACACGCACATTTGCATGCTCTTAGCAGTGTATAGATTAGTAGCAGTTAGAGGTTAGATATTTCCCTCATTCAACTTGGAGTTCAGTCGTAAGTGAGATCAGATGTCAGGTCACTGAGTCCTTAACATCTACCTGTCTCTTTTTCCTTGGGGCTTGATGTGGAGTTTCACATTGCATTGCCTAGTACCTCACAAGAACCGTGAGAACCCAAACTTAAGTCCTTCTATGTAACTAACAATTTTCTTACACACTGAATCATCTCTACAGAATAGGATTTATTTTTCTCAGTTTTATAAGTAATATGTTGGTTGTTTATAAGGGAGTTTTTATTCTGTTGTAATTTAGAAAACTTAAAAGTTGGAGTTTTCATTGTTTATTTCATAAATCAGTTGCATATACCTACTCATGTCTTGAAAGAAGTTTCAATTCCTCTTGGTTTATTACAAGCAGTAATAATGATACATCATGATCAATTATATTTCATTATTCCTCCTGTTACATTCTCATGAAATTGAAACACGGCTTCATGATGATTGTGTGTTACAGCATATGGTATCTAATAAAGACAGAAAAATTCTCTTCTAGATTACTCATCAATGATTTTAGCATTCCTGCTTCATAAGTATACTTATAAATCTATGGTTCTATTTCTTGAAATAATAAATAGCAGAACTTTATTTAAATCCTTGGATATTTACTAAGACATACAGTAAAAGTTAGGCATTATGTATTTACAGAATATGAAATAGATGTACCCTCCTAACATCACTTGAAAATTTTTAAAAATAAAAAAAAAAGCTACAGAATCACAGATCCATCTCTTACTGCCAATATGAATATTTTGGGTGAAAGTATCAAAGAATATATGAATTTGAAAGTTAGTAATAGTTTTTCATTTACTTCATTACTTAGGAAACACTGTTGTCAAAAATTTTAAGTTCTTATTTAAGGCAAGAGCAGTTAGTGTTTTACACTTGTGTTAGCAATAATCATGTGAAAGGTACCAATAGAGGATGGGTCATGAAATTGGCATATGAATCTATGTGTTTCTTCAATTTACTAATGTAGTGCCCATTCTAACTAATAAAGCATTGACAGAATTACAATGAGGTCTGTGACTGAAATAGTTCAACATCTGCCTGTACAAGATATATTATATATATTATGTAAATTGTGACATTTTCAAAACTTTGATAAAAGACTGAAACTTCATGAAAACATTCATTAAAATGGAAACTAAAAAATGCTTAAATTATATATATGAATGTATATATATATATATACATATATATATACACATTAAGATATATTGTATCAGATATACCTTTACTGTGCTTTAATTTTAATTTGTCTAATGTCATCCAAACAGGGAAATAGAAAACCAAATGATAAAACCGATGATATAACTTTGTCATTTTGACCCAACCTAGAATCTCTTTGAGAATGACAGATTTATTTGATTGTCTTGTAGATATGTCTGTGGTAAATTGCCTTGATTGTTAATTGATGTGGGAAGACTAGGCCCACTGTGGGCAGCACCATTCCCTGAGCATGAGTCCTGAACTATATAAGAGTGAAGAAAAATTAGTTCGAGCAAGCAGGAAGTGCCCATGCATGAATACACTGCTCTCTGCTTTTGACTGGATATAATGTGATCAGATCTTTCAAGCTACACAGCTGTCATTTCCTAAGAGTGAGGAACCATAACATGAAATGGTGAGAAAGAGAAAAAACAAAACCATCCTTCTCACCCACGTTGCTTTGTGTTGAAGTATTTTATTATAGCAACAGAAACAAAACCAGAGCAATGTTTTAGGTTTACATTTTAGTCAAAATTAAAATATAATAGTGTTGCAAGTGCCACATTGGTCTGCCAACTGTCAGGGACCAGCCTTGATGAAATTTGCACATTCTAGGTTAGGAGCATGAGTGTAACTGGAGATTGCTCAACTCTTAATATCAGTGCCATGGGCTTGAGCTGCATATATACCTAGAGACTGCTTGTTCATTTCCCGGCCACACAGACATGAATAATCACACAGAAACTATATTAATTACAAAGCTATTTGATCTATTAGTTCAGGCTTCTTATTGGCTAGCTCTTAAATCTTAATATTAACCCATTTCTACAAATCTGTGTTTACCATGAGTCTGGGGTTTGCTGCTAAAATCTGGCATCTGTCTCCTTCGGCAGCTATATGGTGTCTCCTTGACTCCACCTACTCTATGTATCTCTGTTTGGATTCCTGCCTGGCTGTTCTCTGCTAAGCCACTGGCTGAAACTGCTTTATTTATCAATAAATAAAAGCAACACATATAATGTAGGACACCCCACATCACATGAGGATTAGATTATTAAGCAAAAGGAAGAGAGATATGATAGAAATAGAAATTAGAAACACAGAACATCATCAGGAGGGAAATTCAGTGAATACTGAACTGCCTGCATTTATTTTCCACATGCTTATATACATTACTCTAAAAGGGGAAGGGAGATGACACAGACTTCTTTAACATGATTTGTGAAATAGACTTGACTTCTCTGACCTTTCATCTAGGTGGAAGGGATCCACCACTATACTCAAAATACTAATTAACCACACCCTAAACAGGATCTCTTGTTTGTAGCCACAGCTGGTGTCAGCAACTTTGAAAGAGCAAAAATTGGCTCAAACTCTGACATTTAATCAAGGTTGGAACAGACTCACAACTGTGGGCCCTGACGTAACAAATAAAGTAAATGGACAATATTGCTCTGAATGCCGACCCCCAGCCAGGCAAATCCTTTCACACATGGTTGGAAGCCAATGACTGTGTTGTGCAAAATAACATAAAGAAAATATCATTATGCAACTCGCATTACAAGGTCCTATATATCTGCTGGGGATAGGTTCAACTAGAAGGGGAGGAGGAAGTACAGGCTTTCAGGACAAAGGAATGCTTCAGTGGGTCTTTGGGACAAATGTCAACACTTGCCTGTTACTTTGTCTAGACTGAGCAAGGTATCTATCCAAAGAGAATGGGTTCCCAAAATGGCAGTACAACCAGTAGGGAAAAATCCTGGTGCTATTTCTTCCCTAGCCATACAACTGTCAGCCACATTCAGAGGGTCTAGCTTCAGCAACCATTCTGGGTAGTTACAAAACTTCCCTGGACAACACTTAGTATTTTAAAGAACAATTCTTTCAATCTTGAGGTGGAAGGGAAAAACAAAACATAACTACTTTTTAAAAGTTTGTATTCTGTCTTTTAAGTAATGGAAAGAATGTAGAGCTGGGGACTTATGGGTATGCTTATAATTTTAGCTGAAATGCTACGGATTGTTATAAAAGTGGGATATTTTAGTGAATATTATGAGCATTCAGTGTTCTGATGAATAAACATGATAGGGCTTAGAAACTTAAAACAATAATTTTTTAAGTTATAATTTTTCTTACTTTCTTTTTCCTTTTCTGTCTTTGCTTATTGAGACAGCATCTCTTTATGCAGCTCTGACTGTCTTGGGGCTCAGAATTTAGAACAGTCTGATTTCTAACTATTAGAGATCTACCTGCCCCTGCCTCCTGAGTGCTGGGATGAAAGGCAGGAACTACCACTCACGTTTAAGGAAATACCTAAGGTCTCTTAGTACCCTCCTAACATCACTTGAAAATTTTTAAAAATAAATTTAGCCCATGTTTTTAACACAGATTTCAAAGAAAACCAAAAACAATTATCACAACTTAACATAATAAAATATTTCATTTAAAAGCTGTTGTTTCACTCACATGCATGAATCAAAGAATTGACTTCTTCTATGCTTGGAAAAAGAAACAAATAACAAGTGTATGCTTAGATGCAGTAAAACTTTTCTAATTTGCATGCAAATACTTAAAATATAAAATTAATGAATTGTGGCTGTATATATGTTGCTGTATATATGACTCTAAGCAGTGCTCCTAGATCAGTTTTCATTCACTGTGTAAAATTCATCTCATAGTCAACTTATAAATTAAATTCATGAAAATATTTAGTTACAGTTATAATGTTGTAACTAGCTGCTCTAAACCAGGGTCATTCAGCAAGCATCAGTTTTTGTTTCTAATTTTTAAATGCATTCATTTATTGTTGTGTGTGTGTGTGTGTCTATGTGTATGTGTCTGCATGTGTGTCTATGTGCTGTCTGTGTCACAGCATGGGAATAGAAATCAGAGGAAAATTTGGGGGCATTGGTTCTGTCCTTCTCCATATGAGTCCCAGTAACTGAGCACAGATTGCTGGGCTTAGTGGTAAGTGCTTTAAATACTGAGCCATCTGGCCCATTCCATTTTATGTTCATAGAGCATAGTGGTCTCTGAGGCATCTGTGGCTTTGAGACACTTTGCTCCCAGAATTCACATGACAGGTTGTGAGCAAGTCTTCTTCACACTTGTCCTATTCTGCAGTTTGTCCTATATGGTCAGTGGATCATTGTCATATGGAGTTTTCAAGATGAATGCCAGAAAAGGAAGATGGATAGCAGGACTCTTAAAGCTTGCAATGTGTAATGCTTCCTGGAAGAATGTAAAAACATATCTTCATCCCAGAGAGAGCACCAATGACAAAAAAAAAAAGTAAGTTCAACTAAGTATACTTTAAGGAATAACTTTAAGTTGTTCAAGCACTTTAAGCAACATGAATCATGATGAATCAATGAATTAATTGTAGTCAATAACAGAAACACGAGTGTTTCAGGCCACTAACTGCATCACTGAATAGTCCACCTTATGCCAGGTGGTGACACACAAAAGCTCTGTTGTGGAAATACCCTGTAGCTCACACCATGGATGAGTCTCCTCTCTCCCAGCAATCACTGACTCCTTACATAACCTCAATTTGTGACTTCATGAGTCTTTCAGGGTCGGTAGCTTCTGGAGTCTTGTTAGCCTCCTTTCTCTCTCCAGAGGCTTCTTTCAGAGCATAGTAATTAACAGCATGCTCTCAGCTGGGGCTGCGTCAGGTGTAGAATTTTTAAGAGCTATGAACCCCAGGTTAATCGGATTTTTTAATTAATTGTTTACTTATGTTTCTGTTCCTAACAATTGGCTATTAGTTATTGTGCCGAACCATATGCTGCCATTGTTTTAACTGATCAAAATAAAAAGAAAGTATTTCACCAACTTTACAAAGAATGTCGGATATCTTAGTAATAAATTATCTGGCCGTATGAATTTTAAAACAAAGTAAAGTTGAATGTCATTTTTAATATTTTTAAAACAATGTCAGTAATAGATTTGTATTGTGATTTCTTATACCTTATAAGGTTATTAAAATTGGATACATGATAAATTGGAGCTAAGAGAGTTAAATGTATTACTGAAAATTAGAAAGTAGTTCATAGAGCATGCCAAGCATCCCAGTTGGGTGTAATGTAGTAGAATCAGTGTTTCTGCACTCTCTCTAGCATGCTTTAGTGTGATGTCCAGTGCAGTCTTAATTAAAGAACAGTCTTATAAAACCTTTCTAGGTCTATTTGAAAAATTAAAAAACAGCACCTTACAAACTGATGTAATAGGTCTTTACATTTTTAGTTTTTCATTATTGCGTGTTCTATGTTTATTGTTTCCTGTCTGTCTGATTGGTAATCCTTCTGAGAGTAACATTTTCTGAACAGTTACTTCTACTGTGTCAAACTGGGATGAAAATGAGTGGATAGCACCAATAGATCCCGGCTGAGACTCCCAATGAACTCCTGACATTAGTACACAAAGTCTTTCTGAGTCACAACTGATTGACTCCTCTGACTAACTCAGCTGTCAGGCAATTACACCTTTCACAGACCTAGATTAAGTAATACTAATGTCTATTTGGAAGCATTAAAAACCAAGTACTTAAATAAGCACAGTCAACCTGAATGAGAAGAACAAAGCTTCAGAAATTCCGATGTATTTATACATTCCAAGGCAAACTACAGACCCTAGTAACAGAAACAAAACAAAAAATAGCATAACAGCAACAAAAATCTGACCATAATACTGGTAATTAAAAATAGGAACTAATGAAAGGAATGCAACTGTGATTCCACAATAAACCTACACCCACTGAGTCATAAAAGGCCAGGTGTGCATCCCCAAAAGGACAACCACTTTAATCTACTATGCTGAGAAACTGGATCTTCACAAGAAGGAAGCTGAGAGGTAACTCTCATTCTTTATCCTGTACACAAATCCACAAAAAAAGAGACCAAAGGCTCAGTGTAAGACTTGATACTATGACAAACAAAACAAAACAAAACGAAACAAAACAAACAAACAAAAAATCTAATGATAATTCATTAGTCACTGGTTGCTTGGCACTGATCCTGTTTTATGGTTTCACAGGTAGGTCATTTTATTGCAGTATTATTTTATCTAAACAAACAATAAAGAAGTATATTGAGTAACAAGTAATTCTCTGCTGTTGCAATTATTTCTCTCATACTCGAAATCCTTGGATTTCTTTTATATGTTTTTGTAGTATGGAGTCCTCCAGCTGTTACCCATGTAAATATTGCACTATCCATTGTCAGTTTTTTAAAATTTTTATTGAGCTATACATTTTTCTCTTCTTTCCTCCCTTCTTCTCCCCCTCACCTTCAACCCTCTCCTGAGATCCCCATGCTCCCAATTTCCTCAGGGGATCTTGTCTTTTTCTACTTCCCATGTAGATTATATCTATGTATGTCTCTTTTAGGGTCTTCATTGCTGTTTAGGTTCTCTGGGATTGTGAGTTGTGGACTTTGCTTTATGTTTAAAAATCACTTATGAGAAAGTACATGTGATAACTGTCTTTCTGGGTCTGGGTTACCTCACCCAAAATGATGTTTTCTAGCTCCATCCAATTTTTATTTAACGTTTTAATTGATTCTTTGGGAATTTCACATCATGTACCTCAAATCTACTCACGTTCGTTCACTTCCTTATCCCTGTATATCTTCCTCTTACGCCTGCAGGTCCCCTGCAAAAGAAACTTTAAAAAACAAAACAAAACAAGCAAGCAAACAAAATGAAGGGCAAAACACCCCCTCAAAAAAAAAACCCACAAAACAAAAATAGAGAAAAAAACCTCTTCATTTCTCCTTCCCACCTTTCCAGCACCACTTTATTCATCCTAGTAGCATGGTGTGTGTTGGGGGGGGGGGAGTTTCAGTGTGTATATACTTTTTTCTAGCAAATGTTTTTGCTAGCAAATGTTCATGTAATGAGTCACTTGTCTAGTTCAAGGACTTCTGTATCTGGTACACCATCATCATTGAATCCTCACCGAAACTCCTCTGGCATATCCTGTAGCTGTACCAAGTCATGGACATACTGTGAGAATTCTTCCACAGGACCAGTCCTTTTATAAGCTCCCGTAGGTCCTAGATGGGGTAGCTGTTGGGCTGGGCCACAACACAGTTGTGGGTCTCAGTGGTAGCTGAGTAGATCAGTCTGGACCATTGGGGCCACCTGTAGTAGGTAAAGAGGTAGATTTGACTCATCTATGCCTATGTCCTCAGGGTATATTCACCATTTCTTTTGACCATAACTCCAGAGTGCAGGAGCCAGCTCTCCTGGGTCTAGGGCAGTTCTCTTGCTTCAGTGTCTAGCTAGAGGCAAGACCAGCCTTCCCTGTGCCAGTAAAGGCAGGGCTGGCTCAGCATTGTCCTGTGATTTCATCTTTCATGGTTCCTATTACCCCCTGAAGTGATAATGGCCATAGACATCAACACAGATCCCAGTGGCAGCTGGACCAGAAAACCAGACCTGGAATTTGCAGTAGGTTTGGCTCTGTGTAGAAGCGCTGACCACTCAGATAGGGAATGGTTGTGGTGGCAACATGGCCCTTGAATACCACCAAGGTAACATACAGCCCCAGCTGTTGCCAAGGACCATGTCTGGGTCCTTAGTCATACTATAGCTGGGGCTGTGATAAAACCTGAGTCCTGTATTGCCACAAAGGTCACAAAGAAGCCCAGCGTTTGGACAGCAATGAAATTTTTAATGTGACTCCTAACCTCATGCAACAAGTGCAAACCAAAAATGTGTGTGTTTGTGAGGGTCGAAGTGAGGGAGTGATTCACATCAATGTAAAAAGCCTCTGCTCACAAGAAATATAAACAAAAGGTGAAGCAAAAAATTCAGCAAAATGTAGAAAACTTGCCCCAAAATGGCGCAACTAAAGTAAGAAAATCACTTAACTGGAACTGCTACTTTTGTTTAAAATTATTTTACTGTGTGTTTGTGACTGTTTTGCCTGCACATTTATCTGCCTACCAACTGAATCGTTGGTGCCCTTGTAGTAGATATGCACAAGAAGGTACAGACAGAATTAGAGATGCCTGGAAGCTACTTACTATATGAGTGCTGCAAACTGAACGTGAGACCTCTAAAACTTTGGCTAATGATCTTAACCTCAGAGTCACATCTCCAGCATGTCGTCATTGTCTTTTTTTCTTGTTCTTGTTCTTCTTGTTCTTGTTCTTCTTTTTCTTGTTCTTGTTCTTCTTGTTTTTCTTCTTGTTCTTGTTCTTCTTGTTCTTGTTCTTCTTGTTTTTCTTCTTGTTCTTCTTGTTCTTGTTCTTCTTCTTCTTGTTCTTCTTGTTCTTCTTCTCCTCCTCCTTCTTCTTCTTCTTCTTGTTCTTCTTGTTCTTCTTCTTCTTCTCCTTCTCCTTCTCCTTCTCCTTCTCCTTCTCCTTCTCCTCTCCTTCTTCTTCTTCTTCTTCTTCTTCTTCTTCTTCTTCTTCTTCTTCTTCTTCTTCTTCTCCTCCTCCTCCTCCTTCTTCTTCCTCTTTCTCCTCCTCCTCTTTCTTCATTCCTTTCTTCTCCTTTTTTTCTTTTCTTTTTTTCCTTTTCATTTTATTTTATATTTAAGATGTTTGAGACAAGGTTTAACAGCATACCCCTGGTTGTGCTGGAACTCACTTTGTAGATCAAGATGGTATTAAGCTTACAGAGATTCACCCACCTCTGCTTCCCTAGTTCTTGTACCACTATGCCTGGAAGAGTTTTCTTGAAAAAGGATGAAAGAAAGAAAGTTTATCCTATAGCTGTGAAAATGCTTATTATTGTGTTTAAAAATACTGAGAAAAAACAGTATTTATACACACTATACACACACACACACACACACACACAGAGAGAGAGAGAGAGAGAGAGAGAGAGAGAGAGAGACTATTTCATCTGAGACAGTGATTAAAATAAATTTCAAAGTCAAATATCAAAGGCTGTGCTGCAGTAACTATGCATTAAGAACACTTTCTACTTCTGTGGATGACCATATATTGGCTCCCAATACACAATCAGACAAATCAGAAATACCCATACATCCATCTCTAGGGCATCTGACACCCTCTTCTGACCTCTGCAGGAATCTGCACTTAGGAGTGCAGAAACAGGAACATAAATATACACATAACTTAAATATATAATACCAAATGCTAATAAGGATATAAAAATAAGGAACTCATGTTCCCTTGATGGTAATTCAAATTATCGGCACTGATATTATGGAAAAGTTTGGAAGTTCCTCAGAAATCTAAAAGTAGTTCTGGGATAGGATCCAACTATATGACTTCTGGGCATTTAGCCAAAGAAAATGAAGTCATCATGGCAAAGATAACTTGTAAGTCCACTATTTACAATTGCTAAAACATAGACACAGTGTAGAAACCCATTTGTAGATGAATGAGTAAAACTTGGAGTGGGTACAAAAATAAAGTGATTGAGCCACGTTCATAGAAGTGGAGAGAACTGAAGCAATTTGGGCTAAGGTCAATAAACTATGCTAAGAAAGATAAATGTCACTTGATCAGTCCCTAACATGAAGTATTATGAAAATTAAATGAATCCTGAGTATATATGTTGGACACAGAGGCTAGATTTGACTTGTGCATTTTCTATAGATGCTACTTCATGCATTTAAGATAAGTTATTTAAAGCATGCATATGTAACATTTTGCTCATTATATTAATGACAGAAAACACAAGGAATAGTGTAAGAACAAAAGTATCTGAGTCTTTCTGTGATCACTGTAGACATTACATAACAGTCAGGCTTTAGAAAAGCATTTCAACTATAAAATTAATTTTCTATGCCTATTATATCTTTTAAATTCTAATTATATCTAATTTTGTTGTTATCAAAACTTTAAAATTACACTAAGGGCACTTGAAATAACAATTTTAATTTGACAAACAAAATTTTAAAATAAACTCTGCGAAGTGAGGAACTTTGAACATTTACTGTCACTTACATTTATTTTAAAAAATTGATGAGTTTTTTATTGTCAGTTACTTATTCTAAAATAAGTTTCTAGTTATAACATTTTTGTTTTGCATTTTTTGCTGAATATAACTCTAGACAAACTAATATTTAGAAAACTTTTTAATACTTAAATTATAGTTGTAAAAATTATTTAAATTAACAAAATATATTTACTTCTCCAAGATGTACTAAGAAAAAATAGCCTCATGATTTTGAACATCTGAAACAATGGCGTCTAAGCAACCTCACCATTTCTAATCAGGTCCCTTCATCATTTATAGAGGTTTGGAAGAGTGAAGTACTTCTCAATAATTTCTTTAAAGGCTCTGAAATTATATTGCTTACCAAATAGGTTTATATTCTTAACTGCTACAGAATTATTTCCAGTCATATAAAGCACAGTATTTAATGTCATTTGGGAATATGTAAATGCATTCTAAAGCCAGCACAACAGATAAATGTGTTCAAAGGAAGCGTCAGAATCAAAATTGCACTACTAAAATAGTTTTTTAAAAATTAGATAATAAAAGAAGATTTGGCATTGTGTAAGAAATGAAAAGAGCAGGTGACAAATTATCAAACAAGTTTGAAGAAATTTCCATTTTCATTAATATAAGACACAATGTTTGACTATGCAACATATTTTAAAAATAATAAAAAAAACTTCAAAAGGAAAGTACTGAAGCCTAAAAATCAGCCATAATATAACTCAGCAATCTTGAGGGAAATTGTCATATCTGAAAAACCTATTTATACACACCTTCATGATTATAGTAGACACGCATACACAGATTTTTCATATAAATCTAAGTCTATATATTTCAACTTGTCTTCATGGTGTCAAAGTTTTTAGTGAGAGACATGACAGTGTCAACAGTGATGGAGTTTTATGTCACTTTGATCGATACGTTTCTACTTGTCTTCACGGCACAGTTTCCAATGAGAGACATGACAGTGTCAATAGCCATGGTGTTCTAGATCACCTCGATTTGAGAATCATTGTCATTATTATCTAAGCTTTCAGTTTCCTTCTGGAGCCAAGTAGATTGTTCAAAAGTAAGAAGACAAATAAACACAAGAAACAAAATCTAAGAGAGGTTTGACTAGTGTCAAGGGAATTCACAGCAAAATTTTCAGTATTTCTGGAATTTTATACATATATCTTTGTGTTTAGTTATTACAAGGTTGAGCAGTTTTTTTTTTCCTGTTGCTTTGTTCATTGACACAAGTCTTGTTAGCCTAGAACTTGCTTTGCTGACCAAGTTGTTTCCAGATTTGTAGACATCCTTCTTCTACCGCTCACATCTTGGAGTTACAAGTGTGTGTCTTTACAGTGGTTTGAAAATAACAATTTTGTGATGTGGAAGAATAACTGGAATTATCAACTGAGAAAAAGCCTTCATTTTTATTTATTGTTGGCCAAAACTATTTAAATAAGTTCAAATTCAGAAAAAAATGTTTAAATTGATTTTTAATACGTCAAGTAAAATTTTCCTATCACATGAGTACTTTTTGATAGTCCTTGTTAGTCTGTACTATAAGATGCACATTTTAAAAACAAATATAATTTTAAAGTCACTTCGCATCTAAAAATGGCTCTGGCATACTGCTGTATCATACTTAGAAAAAAATTCAAGTAGTGATGGTGTCAAATGGCCCTGCAAACTTGTTTGAGGGAGCATAGTAATATTCTTGAATTTCTTTTCCTTTTACTAGGCTGGTCTTTAGAATCACTGGATGTATTATGATGTACGGTATTTTGTATTTACATAAGCATAGTTCATCTCTTTCAGATTCTCCATCTGTTAAAACTCAAAGCTTTAAAGGGAGAAGATACCATATCTGGTAACTATGCTTCTACCTACCTTACTTGGTGATATAAAATCTTCTATTGTTTCCATGTGAATTGGGACCAAAGAATAGAAAGTCTCATCAGTACATACTGGTTGAGGTTTATGTAGCCTTTCCCTCTATAAGTAAAAGGTATAATATAAACCTTTGTAAATAGTATAATCAAAGAGGCTTCCTATAAAGAACATAGCAGGGCACGGTGCTCGGTTCTTCTAAACAAAAATTACAACATTTATCCTCCAAGTTAGAACACAAGACAAGGCTATTTATAGCATACTGGCATAAACCATTAAAAAAGATATTCCCTGGAGGAATTCTGAACATTGTCTAATATAAGCATATCTTTTAAAGACTTTATGGCTAAAATGAGCATCACATATTGAGTTATTTAGATATATGAAAACATCATGTGAATACAGACTAATTAAAAGATTAGAATCTAAGACTGTGATACACAGAATGATCTACAGGGTAGGAAAAGGACATGAGCATTCCTATGCTGTGTGGTATTTCATTCCCACAGGGGAACAACGGCGGGGGAATGGTTATAAGAGCTCAAACTTCTCTCTTCACCATCTTAATATGTTCCTTACACTCTTTGATAGGAATTGTTGCCCAAAGTACTTCACAGTAAGTCTACAATGTCTTAAGAGTGTACTACTCAGGTTTCCATTGAAATACTTCTTCATATACAGTTTTTCAGACTACAAACATTACTACTATTAAAACAGTGTTAAGTTTTACTTAGCTGCATACCCTGGAATATACAATGTATTTTCTCTTATTTACTCCCTTTCAAAGTTTTACTTGTACTTAATAGTACATTTCACTATATTTTCATGCAAATACATGATTTATTCTAATGGTATTTACACTTAATTATCCTCCCTTGGCACCCTCATGTTCTCACGCCCACTAATCAGCTTACTTTTCCTAACTATTCCTCTTTAGCTTGCATGTTCTGTGTATGTATGTTTTGACAGAGAATGAGTTTTCTTAGGGTTAGTTGCAGGAGAGTGTTTGGGGAGCTCTTTTGCAGCATCATGTGAAAATCAACAGTAGCTTTACCACTGAAGAAAATGCCTCACCTTCCCCACCAATCATCACTGACACATAAATCCTCAGGGTTCTGGCAAGACAATAATGTGAGGATTGCGCAAGCAGGTAAGGCTGTTGTAGATGCAAAAGTACAGCCATAGGTAAGCCATGTCTGAATTTCAGTATTATGCACGGCTGTCTGCCTCTCTTCCTCCTGTTCTAACATCCATTCTACTCCTTATTCATCCACATTCCCAGAGCCTTGGGGGTGGGACTGTTGTGAATAGGGAAAGTATACTATAGTAATACAATCAAGGTAAATATTGAAATGGGAATTTTATTTACCAGATTACTTTTCTTTAAATTTGTATCATGAGCATTTTGCCCAGTAATCTCTTTAACATGATAGGAAGTTTACAATGCTTTCTCATGCTGAGTATTTACATTTGTATCACCCAGTTCAGCTTCCTTATTATGTACATATTTTAACATTATTTGAAAATGTAAACTGTGAGATCAAGCTATACAAGCTTTTTTCTATTAATAACCTGTGAAGGTCTATTTCTGATTGCATATTTAAAAGCCACTGATTGTACTGATTCTAATATTTTGTGCATTATTCTCAAGTTGCTTCGGTGCTTCTGATTTATTAAGACAATATTATTCATTTATTATACAATCATTGGAAGATGTTTATTTTTTTGTTTATTTCCTTATTCTTGCTTAGTCACAAGGAAAACAAAGGCAAATCTATTAACTTTTTCCAGATTTTCATTATCTAGCCTGGGGGTGCCTTCAATTCTGTTATCATGGGGGATGATTTTGCATGAGGAGATCTTTTTTTTTTGTTTGATTGATTTTACGCAAGTTGGACAGGATGGTTGCTGAACTGCTTGGCATTTGGCATCCTTTAAGTCATCATTTTTTTTTTCTCCAATCAGCAGAGTATGTATGAAGATTAGTACTCTTTTGTCTCCTATTGTCTAAGCCCTTACTGCTTTTCATTCTTATAATAGAAGGCTTGGTTGAATAATAGTGTTTGGATAGTTTTGGTATATATGTGTTCATGTTCATCTTTCATATTATAGTATGACTCCCTGATAAATAAAAGTATGTCTTCTAAAAATAATCCCCAAATCTCTCAAGATAGAGGACAAATAACCTGTGCCCTGCTGTTTCACAAGTGCACTCATGCTTAGATAAGAGGTGTGGTGAACATGGAAAGATATGTCAGCCTATCTTCATCTCTTAATGGGCACAGTTGTAGTTAAAGTCATGGCTTGGTTTGGCCAAGATCTATTTGATGATTTTAATGTGCCTAAAGAGTATCATGTTGAAGAACTTTAAGTTTACATCAGGGCACTTCTGAGGCTCCTATACCAGATCTTATAAGTGTGCTCTAAAAACAGTCTATTTCCAAATCTCTTGCCAAATAAGCCTTTTTTTTTTTACAACAACAACAAAAAATTCTTTTTTTCTGCTGAAAGATCAGATAGTAACTGCTAATGAAATACTTTATTGTCAAAATTACATCAGTTTTTGAGTTGAAGGATTTAGGCCAAATATTGTTCACTGTGAAATCAGAACTAGTTATGACTGTTGATATTTTTCATTGCTTAAGAATTTCAAAAAATTTTATCACTTCTAATGAAATTGTTAATAAGATAGGAGGAAAATGCACATTTTAAACATCTCATCTGCAGTGTGATATAAAATGTATGGCTTTGTTCAATTAATTCAGTTTTTACTCAGAACAATTTAGAAACCAGTAAGTATATCTACCAAACAGTTAAAACATGATATAATTTCCATTATCATTTTAATAGATTTTAATGCTTTATTGTAGCAATTCGTGTAGATTTTTTTTTTGTAGGAATAAAAAACAGGTTTGGAAAAAGGCAGTGGTGGTGCACGCCTTTAATCCCAGCACTTAGGAGACAAAGGTAGGCAGATCTCTGTGAATTCGAGGCCAGCCTGGTCTATAAAAGGTAGCTCCAGGACAGGCTCAAAAGCTACAGAGAAACTTTGTCTCAACCCCCGCTCCAAACACAACAAAACAAAACAAAAAATAAAAAAAAAACAGGTATAAAAGAAAATTTCCTTTCCTCTAAATGGATTACTCAATAAAGATATTGCCTCAATCCATGATCAATTAGTAGTGAATTATTTAGTTTGTATGTCTTATAATTTAAATAAATTTATTACTTCAGTTTCTGCTATAAGGCTGAGTCTATGGCATGTTCAGTAAAAGTACATGTTTCAAGAGAATGAAGCAGAGAGGAATAAAACAGGATACCAACCTGTTACTCTGAACTCTTCATGAATGTATACACAATTGTACATGCATGTGTGTCTACAAATGCACACGTGCATGCACATACACAAAATAAAAATTAAAAACAAAAATAACTTTAATCTTTGGTTTCTGGGGAGACCTTTGTTCCCCAGTCAGAAAAAGTTTTTTCTGTCTGTCCTCACATGCTGTATCATAAACAAATACAGAAAGAGTAGCTCACTGCCAACCCTCTTCCCTTATGAAGAGCCATCTTACTAAATTAGAGAGCAAATATTATAACTTCATTTAATTATATTACTTCCCTAAAGGGCCTTTCTTAAAAAGCAATCACATTATCAGTTGAAGTTTTAACAAGCACATTTAGAAGGAGACATCCTCATCTGCAAAATACACAGCCTCTTTGGTCTTCATAGAGGTTATTTTTAAAGATAGGAAATATTTGGAAGTGTTATGGATATTTTTCTGTTGCTGTCACTCATGTATATAAGCTTTAAACACCATCAACCTATAAAAATATCTTGTACTTTTGCTTATTGTTTTGCACCCAATATAGGCTGCACAAATTCAATCAGCTTGTATGTTACTCAGCTCTCATGACTCATAAGTCTTCAGTGTGAAAATACAGATGCAGTTTAAGTAGGCATGCAGCTAAATCATTGCTATTGTAATAGTATCTTGGAATATCATCAGTGCTTTTAAGACCCTTCACGCCATTCTTCAGTAAATTGAATGGTATGATGTGTTTCCAGCTCTATACACTTATTATACACTTATTAATAGACCCCTTAAGGCTTCAATCTGTTGAAAGGCAAATGGCACTTACAGGAGAATCAGGGCTTAACTCTACCTTTGATGTGACATGGATTGGAGTAATCGATACCGCTCTTAACACTGTATTTTCAGCTTAAATAAAATGCTAGAGTTTCAGTTTTTGCATTATCTCCTGCCAGTAATAGTGCCAGATTGCATATTGATAGTTTTCTACCAGGGCAAATAAGTATTATCAGTTAAAGCTGCTTCCAAGTTCAAGCAGAGTGCCAGGACTGCTTATTTGAAGAATGCCACTGAGTCTGCTTCAGATCGCTGTCTAGTCACACCTCGGAGCTTATCGTACATGTCAGCATGCTTCTGGAAGCCGTGGGCATGGAATTGCTTTGATTCCATGTTTCTATGTCGCAAAAATAAGCACTGAAAATTTTATTAGATGTTTTTAAAATAAACTCATCTTAGATTTGGAGCTATATAGAATAAAGAAAACAATTAATGTAAACATAGTTTGTATTTAAACCCTGGGAAATCCTTTGACAAAAACAGGATTAACATAAGACTTTTGTCAAAAGCTGTTGCACAAGTCTTAGAATGAGAATGGACTTTAATTGAAATATTTTATCATGCAAGATAAAGCTTTATGCCACTACTTCATATCGGGTAAGAGATAGATTAATGGACTCCAAATCAGGAGTTCTGAATTCTAATTATCTCTTTAAATGCTTATAAAGAACATTTCAGCAAAATTTTGAAGAACAGCAACTTTTATTATCAGTGGTAAAAATAAACATTTTCCAAGAAAACAGTGAGTTGTGCTTTCAAAAACCTGAATTCCCATCCTATTTTCTACAAAAAATAATCAGCTGCACATGGTGGAGCATTACTATAATCATATCAATTGTACATTAAAAAATTACTATTTTATCATTGCTTAGGAGGTGGAGGAAAGAGGAAGGATTCGAAGTCAGGCTTGCCTTTATATTGAGTTTGGAATCAATGTGAGCTACATTATATCCTATAGTTAAAAAAAATAGTTCTCCAGAAGAAGTCAAGAATTTTCAAAATCTTAATTCCAATAACTCATAACTTTTACGAAAAAAAGGTAAGCCAAACATAAGTAAAGAGAGAGCTAGCATATGGGAAACACAGCTGATGTGAAAGTTAGAAACAGTGTTAGCTTAAAAGAGTCAATGAGGATTGAACTCTGTTTGACAAATGCAAAATAGGATGAGAATTCAAAGCATGCCAAAATTGAAATGCAATGTTGGGGAACTTTGAGTCACTTTTAATCAGAATGATAGTTCTCAAAATTTCCTCCAAGTGATACCTTCATAGCATGTTTGCCTTCTATTAAAAAACATAGCATCTGATAGCTTTTTAGATATAATATAATAAACCCAATAATGTCCAATTAGACTTGGAGCTCATCGGAAACATTACATAAAGGATTCTGGACTTCTAACCAGTGCATGAAATGATAGGAATGAAATGAAAAACAAAACAAAACAAACAAACAAACAAAAACAAAACAGTGTTTGCCATCTACAAGATCTGTAGAATCAGAATTTCACAAGCTGTTAAAGTTCATTTGTACCAATTTCACCTATTAGTTATCAGGAAATAGACTTTATGAAAAATAGTATATAAAGACATTTGGTCTCTTTCATTTAAACTAAAAATGATTCTTAGACTCTGGATAAATACATTTAACTATAGGAATGTTTGTATTCAATGCCTTTCAGGCTTAGAATATAAACAACAGCATAGGCTCAAATCATATTTATGCTTATATATAATCATATTTATGCTTATATATAATATAAGCATGCATAATGATTACATATGTATAATAAATTCAGCAGATTTCTCATTAACACTGCATATCATTAATAAATGTAAAAAATAAATGTAAAAATGACAAGTTCTAATGTTCTTTGAAAGCAAAAATATATGTAAATATATGTTTCTATGTGTGTGTGTGTGTGTTTGTGTGTGTGTGTGTGTGTGTGTGTGTAGATCAGAGGACAAATATGGGGGCAGGAGCAGTCTTATCTCTCTTCTTTGTTTAAGGCTAATATCTCTTGCTGTTTGCTGCTGTGACCATCAGGCCTTAGGCTTCTGAAGTGACTTCTGCTTTCCTGTCTTACTTTCCCTCTTGTCAAAGGCACACCGGGGTTTCAGATGAGCCCTTCTACAATTGACGTTACATTGCTTCTGGCCTTGTGAACTTAGGCCCTACTTAAAGAGAGACAAGCACTTTAGCTACTGACTCATCTTCCCAGTGCTAACGCTAAAAATGATATAGTCTTTTTATTGTTCAAATGCTTATCACCAGAAAAGAATGTTAACGTAATTAGACTATATGATATGATTTAGTAATGCTACCTATCAGGTCTTTTTTTCTTGTTTTTTCCTTTTTCCCCTCCTTTTTTTTTTATTGATTTTTATTGATTGAAGTTTTTTTTCTAAGAAAGTGTATGTCATAGTGTATTATGGTATTATGGTTTTACATGCTATCACCAGTTATGTTTTTGTTTAATTATAAATCTCACAAAACAGACGATTCATAAGCTTCTCCCATTTTCTCAACAATAAACACTTTTTTCAAATTTATTTTTATGATTTTCCTACCAAACTGAGTCTTCCATGATTTCTCCTAAGTATATGAACCTATAATAGATATTGTTTCTTTATGTCAATATAAGTATTTGTGCTGCTTCTGTCTTGTGTGCATATATATGTGAATATGCATTAATATATACATGCTCACACACTGAAGAGAAAGGAGATTTAAAGGAAAATGAGAAATGTATGATATGGGTCAAATGCTAATTTAAGATAGAACCCATAATGAGCACCTAGTTAATTCTCTAGTATTTTGTTCAAATCATGTATACCCAAAATGACAGGGTTTATAATGATTTATGTTTTTAAGAAACATTTTTGTTTTAAAAAACTATTCTATCAAAGTAACATTGCTTTTAATTCATCTGCATTTGTAATTTATGTGTGAAAACAGCAAATTTCTCACAACTACATTAAAAAAATTGACTACTTTGTATCTTTCTCTCCTTCCATCTCTCCCTATGTACTCGTCAGTTCTCCTCTCTCTTTTCTCTCTCCAACATTTACATTCCATATATATATATATACTTATATATCATATACAACATATACACACATGTATGATATGATATGCCATATATGTGCATGTGTGTAAATAATTGTAAGCATGTCAAGAAAAAGGAAATATATATATATATATATATATATATATATATATATATATATATATGATGGATCTGTGATACTCTGTAATTTATATGTATCTTACAGCTTCAACTTCAATAGCAACACTCAATAGCAACAATCAACTTAATAGCAACAGTGCATGTAAGATCTGAAATGGACCAATAGGAGATCAATTTTTACTCACTGAAATATATACTTTATTGGTATTGGTTTAGTTTTTAAAGTGTTTTCCCTGAAATATTCTTTACGTTTGTTAAGTAGGATGGTTTTCTGGAGCAATTGTCATGTGATTCAAACCAGTATCACGATGTATGATATTTTGTTTGTTTTTTAACTAATAAAGTTGGCCTGAAGATCACCGAGCAGAGATAAGACACTAGAGGCCAGGCAGTATTGGCACATACCTTTACTCCCAGGACTTGGGAGACAGAGGCAGAGAGATCTCTGTTAGTTCAAGGCCACCCTGGGTTACATGATCCAGTTTGTAAGAGAATCAGAGCTCACACAAATATGATTCCAGCACTTAGGATCCCACGCCATGAATCCCAGTACTAGAGAGGTGGAGACAGGAGTGATATAGCTGTGTTGAGAGAAAAATATAAGGCGGGAGGATACAGGAGCTCATTGTAGTCTGAAGCAGTCTAAGTGATGCAGTCTGAACATTCCGTTTGAAGATTTTTAGAGACAGGATCTTCCCTTTGGACTGAGCATTGGTAGAAGTAAAAGGTCTCTCTACACCGCTTCTCTGTCTCTCAGCTTTCACCCCATAATATCTGACTCCAGGTTTCTATTGTTAAGAATACCTAGAATCTGTGATCCATTGCAAAATGGAATATATCTGATGTTTCTCTCATGATAAGGCTGGAATTTCTTGTTTTGGAAAGGAAGGCCACAGGGAACAAATTGCCTGGGGGAGGATGTGTAGTGTTTATTTTTTTCTGTTTTTCTGATTGGGATTTTGTCTTTAATCAGTATGGACTGAAGAAAATATATATTATTTCTAATAATATATACACTACACATTTGGCTATATCTTTATAAACTGTGATTTCTGAATGATTGGGCTCAATTTTAGGCCTTTTGGATATTCTTCCCTTTCTCCCATATCCTTTACAGTCAGAGTGTGTGTGAATATAAATGCTTATTCCTTACATTGCCACATTACAGGATAACACAGAATCACCATGTATATATTTTCATCTTTGATTGAAAACCAGCATTCTCCTCATCTTTGGATACTTACGTACAGCATGATATGAAATTAGAATTCACAATTCAATTGTGAGCAATGAAGCTTTATGTTAAAATGTTCTTATTTTTGTCATTTCAGCTTTCTGGAAAGCACATATTTATGTGGACTAATTAATGAATTCACAATAGTTATGTGCAGTAATTAATGAATACATATGTATTGGGAGATTCATATCTTTTCGCAGTTCTAAAAGACATTTAAAATATTAATTTGTATGATTATAAATTATTTAAATTCTTTAAGTTTTCAAATTTAAAACCATCTATTAATCTACTTATGAGTGGTATGGTAAGTAAGGTCATATCTGACCTCCAGCTCTTGACCCTATTATCGGGTAGCAAATTATTCTGAGATTCCATCATGTAAGGAAGCTCTTTAGCCTTTATGAAGTTGTGGGAAAGGATCAAATTAACTAGCCTCCACTCTTTCCGAACAAATGCATGCAGAAGGTGTCAGAGCACTTGAGCTTCCAAAAACCGGCAGGCACTCTTTAATCTAATCTGATTAGCTACCTGTAAATTTTGTAGGGTACTCCAGGGTCCCAGCTTCTAAGGATGAGCCACGCTGGGGAAGGCTTTGGTGATCCAGCTGCTTTTGAGTGAACCATGTCCCTGTAATTAATTCTTCATCTGCAATCCTTTACGTAAACTCAATAGAACTTACTGGTTCTCCAAGCCAGACTTTTGTGATTTAAATACTTTTGTCTATCACTGGTTCCCTATGTGAGGCAGAAAAACATCTGTGCATCTTTCCTCATGAATAGTGTCATAGTACATTTATAACTATCAATCAGTGCTTGGATTTCAGTGTCATTGTGCAGTTATATTCTTAAAACCAAAGGATCAAAACATATAATCAAGCTACTAAACACCCTACAAGATTTATGACACTCTTTCCTGCATTTGTTGTATGATTTTCTAAACTTATTGATGAATTTTCTCCTAACCCTTTCAATCATCCCTAGATGGAGTATAAAAGCTTTGTGAAATAGAGTTCATATAGAGGAGAAAATTTTAGGACAATCAAATAATTAACAAATTGTAGTGATTATCTTTCAGGATAACAGGTTTTAGCTAACATTACTTCTTGCTAACGTAAAAGCTTAACTGGAAAAAAACTGTTTCATTCATATCTTCATAATGCCACAAAATGGCATTACTGAAGGCACTGCACAAGGGTATATCCTAGTGAACAGTTCAATAAGCACTAGTTTAAGAGGAATAATAAATATAAAGTAAATACAAGTCAATTTAGGGAGCTCATAGATTTTTGAAATGTATTTAAGTTCATTTATAATATTGTCTTTTATTTTCTAAGAAGAATTACACTCATAGAAATATGGCTGCACAGAATTTATAATTGGCGTAGTTTCAATGCAAAATTAAGTCTTGCAGAGTAGGTTAAATGCTTTGATGGTGAAGACTCATTTGAGACTTTTTAAATTTAATATATTTATTAGTTTATATTTTAAATATACAAAGAATTTGTGTGAATGCATTATTTACTGAATGTATGTTTTTGCCCAGAGAGGCTATAGGAATGTGTCAGAGTCCTGAGAAGTGGACTTGCAAATATTTGTGAGTCATTACGTGTGTGTTTGGAACCAAGTCCTGGTTGTTTTCTTAACCACTGAGCAATGTCTCTAGCCCATAAAAGCTTTTCTTTAAGAATATATACCAATTCTCCTACAACTTACATTTAAAAAAATAATTTTATTTGTGGGTTCCTATATATCTTGTTTCTTTTATTATATGATTTAATATTTCTAATGTCATGGCATTGGCTATTATGACTGTCTACCTTAATAATGAGTTCTTAAAGACTCCAAATGATACACTTTTTCTTAGATCATGCAACCAATTCAGATTTAATACTCATGTGTTTGTATGTAAACCTTATGCCTCATGCACCAAACTATGTCTTGCACACATATAGACAGCAGTATCACATGAAGTTCATAATGGCTTGTAATTTTCTAGGAAGACTGTAATTCACAGTTGGCTTCCACCCATAACAGCTAATGCTCCTAGTGTTATGTTAGTGTATTCCTCTCATGAGTCTTGTGTGTGAATTAAATTGCAGGCATCTGGAAGATCTAATATTATTTGCTTCAAGGGAGCACAAAGGAGCTTTACTTTGGTTTGATACTGAAAAAAAAAAGTATTCATTGACAATATTTCATATATTCTAACTCTTAAAAAATTGATAACTGTATATTTCTATATGTCTACTTTTGCTAGAAAAAGATAAATTATCACAGTAGTTGTTATCAGTAGATTAAACAACTGTCACAATGTACTAAACTGCACACAAGTCATAGGAACTCTACAGTGATTTTTGGATGCCTTAACATACTGAAGGAATTACTACAGCCTGGAAAGACAGCTCATTCGGTAGAGTATTTGCTACGAAAGCATGAGGACCTGTGTCCCACCCCTGCTTCCATGAGACCATGGGTCCTAACCCTGCTTCTGTGTTCAAAGGTAGGCCTGGTGGGATGGATGCACTTGTAGCTCTTCATCTGAAAGGAAGGAATGGCTGAATGAATTCTTGGGCCTCACTAACAAGCCAAACTGGTTGAGTCAGTGAGCTCCTATTCAGAGAAAGCCTGTCTCAAGAAGCAAGGTGGGGAAAGGAGTGAGCGCTCACAAGTCAAAACACATGTTGCTCTTGTAGATCTAGGTTTCATTCTCAGAACCCAAATGGTGACTCACAACTGTCTGTAGCTCTATTTGCTGGGTATTTGAAGCCGTTTTTCGATTTCCCCAGGATCATGCATGCATATGTAGCACATATATACAGACACACACATGCATAAAATAAAATACATTAAAAACAAAGTAATGCAGATGGTGCCTGAGAAACAACATCAGAAATTATCTTCTGATTTTCAGGCCTCCACATGCAACCAGAAACACATGCACATGCACCTGGATACACATGTGCATATGCATATATAAACATAACACAGACACATACACAGTCTACAGTGGACAAAAGTGAAAAAATAAAATACCCTGTGATGTTTATATATCAATAAAATATGCATAAAAACATGAGAGTTCTGGAGTTGTTGTTATTTGCTCAGTTTCCATAAAGACGATAGGATCAATATGTAGGTATTATCTCATACAGCCAACAAAGAGCTGATATGATGCAACTGTGTCTCCGCTGTTGGTTTCCAGTGAACTTCTGTCCATGTGTTTCGTGAATTGGAGAGCAATTTGATCACTAACCGTAGTTTTGTTTTGGCAAGTTGTATTGGCTTATTCTATTCCATCAACTTGTTACTCTTACTTCCCAAGAATCACTGCCATGTTGAGAAGACTTTGGGAATCATGAAGACCTTTTCTAGGGTACGCAGTGCATGGACAAGCAAGCGGTTCCATCAGGGCAGAGCTGTAGTTGTATTCTGCCTGTCTGCTTCAGGAAAACCACAGCCTTTATCTCTGGCAGTAACTCACTCATTTATTCATTGCCTCATTTGAATTTTTTCAGTTCCTAGTGAAGACACCAGAAAATAACTTAAAACACTCATATTTTAAAGTACATGTAGAACTTGGCTAGAATCCTGTCTCTACTACTAACTAGTTCCCTCACTGCATAAAATCTACAGAAGGCTATTTAAAAAGTTTTGTACATACCAGAATAACTGCATTTGCCTAGTTTATTTTTCAACATTAAATAAAAGTGAACACACAAAAAAATAGATATAGTATCAATTCAGTATGTATACCAAATGCAAATACATCATCATTTCTACATTTTTAGACCTGGGACAGCAGGATGACTCAGTGTGTAAATATTTGTTGCACAAGGTTAACATAAGTGACTGATGCATGGAATCTGTACAGAAGCTTGGGATAAAATAAACTATATATTTATAACTTCTTTGATATTTTCCTTAAAATGTATTTCTAGAATTGTGGATCAAATTTTATACATCATTTTAACCTTTTAGTTATACGTTGTTTGTAAAGTATATTGATGGAAACATTCTTCTAATTTTAATTCTGATGACAATGCCTTTGTTTATTGCAAGGATGTTTCTGTTAGAGGATTCTGTTTTCTTCAATCAAGTGTCATGTAGTTTGAGGTAGAACTCAATCCTATTATATTGTCTAAGCAGAGCCCGTCAACACCCTATATACCTGCCTTTGGTGATGCATGTCTATGCTCTTCAAGCAGTAATCACAGAGCTCTTGCAGGAACTTTAAGAAGATTGGACAGTCTTTCTGACTCATGAGAATTAGGTCTTTCCAACTGCAATGCGTTGTCTGTGAACTGAGGTAGGAACTTAAAGAAAACTGCTTTAAACAAACAATGAAAACAAAAATCAAAGCCAAATAACAGCAACAACAGCAACAAAACAATGAAACAAAAGCAGAGAAATAATATTCCCAACCTAGGTGAACGTCTGAGAAGCTTCTGTAAAGCAAAGGGCATGGTCAACTAGACAATATGGCAGCCTACACAATGGAAAAAAATATCTTCACTATCCTTACATCAGATCCATTTCTGGTGGCTGATCTCGAAAATATACAAAGAACTAAGGAAATTGGTCTTCAAAAGAACAAATAATCCAATAAATAAAAATGGGGTACAGGCTTAAAGAGAGAACTCTCAAAAGATGAATCTAAAACAAAGACACTTAAGGAAATGTTCAGCATCCTTAGCCATTAGAGAAATGCAAATTAAAACAAATCTGAGTTTCCATATTATACCTGAAAGAACAGCCAAGATCTAAAGCACTGATGACAACTTTTGCTGGAGAGGATGTGAGATAAAGAGAACTCTCCTCCATTTCTGGTGGCAGTGCAACTTGGTACAGCCACTTTGGAAAATATATGGTGATTTCTCAGAAAATTAGGAAACAACCTAACTCAAGACCTAGCAATACCACTTTTGGATATATATCCAAAGGATGCTCATTCATACCACAAGGACATGTGCTTCTAATTTCATAGCAGCATTATTTGTCATAGCCAGAAACTGTAAACCACCTAAATGCCCCTTGACTGAAGAATGGATAAAGAAGATGTGGTATATTTAGACAATAGAGTACTACACAGTGGGAAAAAAATAATGACATCTTGAAATTAACATGCAAATGGATGGATCTAGAAAACATCACATTGGGTAACGTATTCCAGACCCCAGAATAACAAATATAATATGTACTCACTTGGAAGTGACTTTTTGACATAAAGCAAAAAGAAACGACTCTAAAATCCACAATCCCAGAGAACCTAAACAACAATGAGGATCCTAACAGAGACATACATGGATCTAATCTACAAGGGAAGTAGAAAAAGACAAGATCTCCTGAGTAAACTGGGATCATGGGAATCATAAGAGAGGGTAGAAGGGGAGAGGGGTGAGAAGAAAGGGAGGGTTGAAAAATATATAACTCAATAAAAACAATAAAACAAACAAATAAATAAATACAAAAATGAAAATATATTCATCCCTTTCCTTAACACACTATGACATGAATTTGAACAATATCATCAAATGAATCCAGGTATCTATATTTGTTGATAAAGGAAAGAAAGGTTGAAGGTAGAGGGGAATAAGGAAGAGGAGGGAAAGAAGGAGGTGTTGCCATGGAAAGAAAGTTGAAATGTCACTCCTATTCATGGATATCAACTATCTGTGGCATGCCGGATATCTCTGGTGAAGTAGAGTTTTCAGTACTATAATCAGAAGAGTCTCAGAAGCATGCTGAAGTGGCATTATAAAATGTTCTAAAGCTGGTTTGTAGGGATGCTGCAAACTGTGATATACTGTTAAAATCAATCCATTGCACAGTCACAATGACTGAATTTATAGTATATACATTGAAACTGTACTATAATAACAAACAGGAATAAACTGTACTATGATAACAAACAGGAATAAAATATTGATATGACTCATAGTCTGCTTATTATTAAGAAATAAAAAAAACCTAGATAAAGGGTGCTCATACATATAAAATTATTTCAATTTACTAAGAATAATACATTATAAACAAAAAATTATCTTCCTTTTTAGAATAATTCTTTTTAGAATTTTGAAAGTTAATAAAAATTTCAAAATATTTGAGGATATTTCTCAACAAACTATACAAGAACTTTCCTAGAAATTTTCTGCATTAATTAAATGTTGCTATACTTTTACATTGATTTAGAGAATTATCCAAATGACTGTGTTTTTTTGTATTAGAATAAAATTTGTGCACTATGGTTTAAAATAGTGGCATGTTACTATAGAATTAAAGTTTTATGAGTTACATAAAGTACAGGCAAATATTTAGTTGTTATTTGCTTGGAAATTCTAGAAAAAAATGTTTATGCCTTTCTTTAACTCTGAAATAGAAATGTATCATTTAAAGACTATTTTTTCAGGCATTTATCTTGTTTTCTTTTGTAACGTTGTCAGGCTTTTTGCTGCCTGTCACCAGAGCTTGGATCTTGTCACTGCATCTGTCAGCATTTGCTGATTTAAAATAGGATCAAAACAGTCATGTTTCCTGCCCAAGGTCACACAGCTTGCATAACTGGAATTCCTAGCAAAAAAATGACTTAAAGGCTCCAATCATAACAGAACAGCATGTCTTTAAATTATTTCTTTTATAATTTAAGATTATAATATACCACACCCCCATTCCCTCACTGTAGAACTTCTTACATGCCCCTCCTCTCTCTCTTAAATCCATGCCCTCTTTCTTTGCAAATTGCTTTTACAGATATAAATGCTGTTGCCAAACATTCATCCTGAAAAGAAACTTGTTGGTATAGCCTTATAGAAGAAAGATCATATTTCTTTAAGTTTTCACTTAGTGCTACTAATTCCTTAACATTTAGATTCCTCAGTTTCCCCTTTTCACTTGTAAAGTAAGAACCAAACAGAAGAACCCTGTGTTAAACTTTGCTATTGCCTGGTGATTTACAGATCTGAGAATCCAAGTATCTTGGTTCTGCAAAAATTTACGCTGAGTCTTTTTCACCATGGAATCTTCAAGAGTTTTCAAGAGTGCCCCCCTTGCCCAAAAAATCTTAGTCCCTGAACTTTTGAATGAGTACAGAAAGTATTTTGGACTATCTCCCTTTTTCCTCACTCCCAGAAAAAAGAGGTCTATATGTAGTATACATTAATATACCAATGCCTGTTCTGCTGAGACTCTTACACATATATTTTTTGAAGGCAACACAAAATTGAAACTGCTCCTGAAACATGCAATTCTACTATGAACTCCAGGTTGATGCTTTCAAGTCCCCTTCCTGCAAGCTACCATATATGTGAATAATTTCATTTCTTGTGCTCCTCTGAGTTTCAGCAATGCACCTTAGACCCTTAGAACTAATTTTGAAGTTTCCTTTTTTTCTTTTCTTTTCTCAGACAGAAGATTTTTTCTTTTTAATTGAATACTTCATTTAGATGTTTCCTCTGCTGAATTCTGCTCTGGAAGCAGCTAGGTCCCCAAATCAAATCACAACTGAGTGGACCGAGTGAATATGTGTCCCAAACCAGGGCTTTTGGAACAGCAAAACAATAAAACAAAACCCAAGCCTCTCCTTTCACTCAGAAGGACTGGAAGTCACTGGGTCCAATCCTACCCTACAACTGTAGACACCTTAGAGTCTGGACTGCACAGAAACTTGGGAGCTAGGAACAAGGTAGT
>CAWTZC010001492.1:0-43081 GCA_963919715.1 Microtus obscurus
TCCTTCTTTAGTATAATTAAATGAACACCTGAAACCCCATCATGAATTGTGCAGTTGGAGAGAAGTGCTGCCCTGCTCATCCTCAACTAGACATGACAGGGTAGGCCACAGAGTTTGACCACACTGGTCTTCACCTCCCTTATCCCACCATCATGGATCATGGACATTTAAAAGGGCTAGTGTCACACAAGTTTGGGCAACATTTTTGTAGCAAAAGGCTCTACAGATGCCTTTGGTGTAAAAACTTGCTGGAGCATGTGAGCGCAGGAGGAAGGCAGAAGTAACTTTGATTTTTAATAAACAGCTTGATTTTTTGAACCCCAACTCTAAAGCCTTTTAAAAAATGCAGCTTTACTAGTAATGGAATCTTGAAACAGCCTAGGAATGTCCATAATCACACATTTACTTATTAAATAGAGTTACCATTTGAGAGAATTAAGTTTAACACTGAAGCAGAGCTATAGAATTTGTTGATAAGATTTTTTTAAATGTGCATTTACATAGAAGAAAGTGTTACTGAGCTGTTTAAAAAAAACATGAAATTTGCAGGCAAATGGATGGAACAAGATAAGTACGAAACCACAGTTAAACATTATGAGGAAAAGAGGTGCAGAAATTGGAATTCTCCATCAGGTGCCTCCTGAAAACTTAGGAATCCCAAGTTAATAGGAAGAGAGCAAGCGTATAGACATCAAAGCTGATAGAGGACACCAAGGGGGGACATGACCTGCTGGATCTGCCCAAGCTTAGGGTTCGCATGGGCTTACAGAAGCTGAAACAGCACGCTTATGGGACCTGCTCTGCCTTGTGTCCAGATCCTCCTGTGTTTGTAGCTATTACTCCCAGTGTTTTTGAAGAACTTCTAACTGTAGAGCCAGTGTGTCTTTGGGAAGTTCTTTGCCTGCCCTTGCCACTTTTTCCCTCTACTTGTTTTCTCTGTGTGAAGGCTGTTGCTTAGTTCTATTGTATTTTTGTTTTGTTTTGTTAGGTAGTTTTTGTCTTTTAAGAGGCTGACCTTTTCTGAAGAAAGACGAGAAGTGGATCCACAGAGACAGAGGAGAGGCCACATTAGGGAACTTGGAGGACTGGAGGGAGGAAACTTTTGCTTAGGACATATTTTATCAGAGAAAGATCTGTTCCTCAATAAAAAAAATTAATCAATAAATAATGTATATGTAACTCAAATATTTTGGTTTGCTCATCTGTTCATATCATTGGCTGTTAAAATATAATTTCAGCTCATTTTAAAATGCTAATTAGCTATAACTTTAAGGCCTGCAATATGCTATTAAGTAGAACTAATGTATTTATTTCTGAGAGCTTCAACTTATTCCCATATTTATATCGTATTAGTAGTTTAAAGTGATTTCATTGATGATGTCAAAAATATTTTCTGTTTAATGAAATGAATTATTCATTACTAAAGTTTTAACTTTCTTCAACATTTTACAAACTTTTTTTCAGTTTTTCTAAATAATAAATTTTCCATGGGTAGAATCAATACCTTACAAAAATCATTTCTTTTATTCAAAATTGGTATGATATATTCCTGATTATTCAGTATTGATGCAACCAAATAACAAAAAAAAAAGTATAGAACCTGCTTGATCCCTAAAAAAATTATACCACAATCGATATTTTTAGGGTTTATTTTTGTTCATCTAACAAAGCAGCTAGAAATGATTGTGCCAAACTGAACTGTTTGAGAACTTACAAAACTTCAGATAAGTTAAAAAGTTAAACATTGAACCATAATGTTTGATTTCTTTACTAGGGACTGTACAAACATATCCTAAGTATGTAACCAATCTTTTCTAGGATTTACTAATGGAGGAGTCACCTAAAATGAAAACATTTTTAATTTGCATGTTGAGAATCGAAAATAACAGACAGACATCCTGCGTCAGGTGGCAAAACTACAATTAAAAAGACCTGAGGTGTTATTGCAATTTACAAAAATGAAGGAAAAGAAACAAATAATGTGAAGAACAATACTGTTCTGTTCTTCGATTAACTCTAGGTGTCAAAAGGAATTCTCAGAAACTTCTTCTCATGCACATATGGATTTCAGGAACACAGTGTTTGTGAGCTGTCTTCTGTATGTAACTGTCATGGGGATTTCTGATGAAATTTTATAAGCCAGTTACAACCCTTCAGGCTTCATTTTTATTTGAATATTTTATTATTTGTAGAAAGGGCAGCGGGCTCCACATACCTAAACTCTATTCATTTAAACACTGCCTGGCCCATTATATCCGCCTCTTCTTGGCTAACTCTCTCCTCTTGCATGGCCATTTTTAGTAATCTGTGCTTTGCAGTTTGGTGTCTTACTGGAAAGATTCAGCCATGTCTGACCTGGCAGCCGCTCGTCACATCAGAACAGAGAGGAAAAGCATGGAGTCCCAGTCACTTCCTTCTTCCCAGAACCCACTTCAGGTGGCAGGAAACAAACCAAGTCGCTCCAACTACAATTATTTTGCCCTGAGATTCTGAAAAATAACAAGTGGAGTATGGTTTGCATTTGTGTGTGTGTGTGTGTGTGCATGCACACCTGCTTATTTGCATGCTCTTAGCAGTGTTAGATTAGTAGCAGTTAGAGGTTAGATGTTTCCCTCGATTATTGGAGTTCAGTCGTAAGTGGAATCAGATGCATGAACAGGTCACTAACATCTACCTGTCTCTCTTTCCTTAGGAGACGATGCCAGAGGTTCACATTGCATTGCCTAATTTACTCTTGAGAACCGTGAGAACCCAAACTTAAGTCCCTTCTATGTAACTAACAATTTTCTTACCCCACACTGAATCATCTCTACAGAATAGGATTTATTTTTTCTCAGTTTTATAAGTAATATGTTGGTTGTTTATAAAGGAGTTTTTATTCTATTTGTAATTTTGGACTTAAAAGTTGGAGTTTTCATTGTTTATTTTCATAAATCAGTTGCATATACCTACTCATGTCTTGAAAAGAAGTTTCAATTCCTCTTGGTTTATTACAAGCAGTAATAATGATACATCATGATCAATTATATTTCATTATTCCTCCTGTTACATTCTCAAATTGAAACACGGCTTCATGATGATTGGTAATATTTACAGCATATGGTGTCTAATAAAGACAGAAAAGATTATATTCTAGATTGCACTCATCAACAGTTTTAGCATTCCTGCTTCATAAGTATACTTATAAATCTATGGTTCTATTTCTTGAAATATTTAATCAGCAGAACTTATTCAAATGCTTGGATATTTACAGACAACACAGTAAAGTTAAGGCATTATGTATTTACAGAATTTGTAAAATAGATGTACCCTCTAACATCACTTGAAAATTTTTAAAAATAAAAAAAAACTACAGAATCACAGATCCATCTCTTACTGCCAATATGAATATTTTGGGTGAAGTATCAAAGAATATATGAATTTGAAAGTTAGTAATAGTTTTCATTTTATTAATTAACTTGGGATGTTGTTCTTATTTAAGGCAAGAGCAGTTAATGTTTTTTACACTTGTGTTAACTTAATAATCATGTAAGGTACCAATAGAGGATGGGTCATGAAATTGTGCATATGAATCTATATGTTTCTTCAATTTACTAATATAAATTGCCATTCTAACTAATAAAACATTGACAGAATTACCTGACTGTTAAGGTCTATGGCTAAAATAAGTTTCTAGCATCTGCCTGTAGAATATATTATATATATTATGTAAATTGTGACATTTTTAAAACTTTGATAAAGACTGAAACTTCATGAAAACATTCTATGAAATGAGAAACTAAAAAATGATTAAATTATATATATGAATGTACATATATATATATATACACATATATATATATAAACATTAAGATATATTGTATCAGATATCTAACTTTACTGTGCTTTAGTGATTGTTTGTCTAATGTCATCCAAACAGGGAAATAGAAAACCAAATGATAAAACAGTGTTCTCTTTGTCATTTTGACCCAACCTAGAATCTCCTTGAGAATGACAGATTTATTTGATTGTCTTATGAGATATGTCTACTGGTAAATTTACCTTGATTGTTAAGTGATGTGAGAAGACTAGGCCCACTGTGGGCATACCTGTTCCTGAGCATGAGTCCTGAACTATATAAAGAGTGAAGAAAAATTAGTTCGAACAAACAAGAAATTTTTATGCATGAATACACTGCTCTCTGCTTTTGACTGGATATAATGTGATCAGATCTTTCAAGCTACACAGCTGTCATTCTAAAAGTGAGGAACCATAACATGAAATGGTGGGAAGAAGAAAAACAAAACCATCTTCTGCCACGTTGCTTTGTGTTGAAGTATTTTATTATATGTGACAAAACAGAGCAATGTTTTAGGTTTTATTTAATCAAGGAGGCTAAAATATAATAGTGTTGCAAGTTTCACATTGGTCTGCCAACTGTCAGGGACTGGCCTTGATGAAATTTGCACATTCTAGGTTGGGAAACTTGATGTAACTGGAGATTGCTCAACTCTTAATATCAGTGCCATGGGCTTGAGCTGCATATATACCTAGAGACTGCTTGTTCATTTCCCGGCCACACAGACATGAATAATCACACAAACTACTCTTAATTTACAAAGCTATTTGGTCTATTAGTTCAGGCTTCTTATTGGCTAGCTCTTAAATCTTAATATTAACAACCCATTTCTACAAATCTGTGTTTACCATGAGTCTGGGGTTTTGCTGCTAAAATCTGACATCTGTCTCCTTTGGCAGCTATATGGTGTCTTCATGGCTCCACCTACTCTATGTATCTCTGTTTGGTTCACCTGGCTGTTCTCTGCTAAGCCACTGGCTGAAACTGCTTGTTATCCAATAAATTAAAGCAACACATATAATGTGAGTTTTATTATAACATGAGGATTAGATTATTAAGCAAAGAAGAGAGAAATGCAGGTATAAATAGAAATTAAAAACACAGAACATTGTCAGGAGGAAATTCAGTGAAGACTGAACTGCCTACATTTAATTACACATGCTTATATACATTACTCTAAAAGGGGAAAGGGAGATGAAACAGACTTCTTTAACATGATTTGTAGAAATAGACTTGACTTCTCTGACCTTTCATCTAGGTGGAAGGATCCTTTGCTCTCAAACTACTAATTAACTTCACACCTAAACAGGATCTCTTGTTTGCCAATACAGCTAGTGTCCAGCAACTTTGAAAAGAGCAAAATTGGCTCAAACTCTGACATTTAATCAGAGTTGAGACAGACTACAGCAACAGAGCCTGACCTTCAATAACAAATAAAGTAAATTACAGACATTATATGAATGGAGCCACAAACAGGCCGATCCCTTTCCACACAAGGTTGGAAGCCAATGGCCAATATTTATTTTAGAAATAACATAATAAAATATCATTATGCAACTCGCATTACAAGATTATATATATCTGCTGGGTATGGTTCAACTAGAGGAGGAGGAAATACGGCTTTCAGGACAAAGGAATGCTTCAAAGTGGGTCTTTGGGACAAATATCAACACTTGCCTGTTACACTTTGTCTAGACTGAGCAAGTGTCCTTGAAAAAGATGGGTTCCCAAAATGACAAACAACTAGTGAGAAAAATCCTGAGTGTTCTTCTTTATGCTTCTAGCTGTCAGCCACGTTCAGGGGTCAGCTAATTAGCATTTTAGGTAGTTTAAAAACTTCCTCAGGACAACTTACTTAAATATTTGAAAACAATTCTTTCAATCTTGAGGTGAAGGAAAAACAAAACATAACTACTTTTAAAGTTTAGCATTGTCTTTAAGTAATGGAAAGAATGCTTGAGCTGAGGACTTACCTTAGATATGCTTATAATTTTAGCTGAAATGCTGGATTATTTTATAAAATTGCTGATATTTTAGTGAATATTATGAGCATTCAGTGTTCTGATGAATAGACATGATAGGGCTTAGAAACTTTAAACAATAATTTTTTTTTTAGTTAATTTTTAATACTTTCTTTTTATTTTCTGTCTTTTATGTTGAGATAATATCTCTTTATGCAGCTCCAGCTGTCTTGGGGCTCAAAATTTAGAACAGCTGATTTCTAACAGAGATCTACCTGCCCCTGCCTTCTAGTGCTGGGATGAAGAGCAGGAACTACCACTCACATTTAAGGAAATACTGAGTCTCTGGTACCCTCCTAACATCACTTGAAAATTTTTAAAAATACATTTAGCCCAGGTTTTTTTAACACAGTTTCATTAAAAACAATTATCACAACTTAACATAATAAAATATTTCATTTAAAAGCTGTTGTTTCACTCACATGCATGGATGTATCAAAGAATTGACTTCTTCACTTGGAAAAAAAAACAAATAACAAGTGTGTAGATGCAGTAAAACTTTTCTAATTTGCATGCAAATACTAAAATATAAAATTAATGAATTGTTGCTGCATATATGTTGCTGTATATATGACTCTAAGCATTGCTCCTAAGATCAGTTTTCATTCACTGTGTAAAATTCCTCTCCTAGTCAGCTTATAAATTAAATTCATGAAAATATTTAGTTACAGTTATAATGTTGTAACTATTTGCTCCTAAACCAGGGTCATTAATGACATCAGTTTTTGTTTCTATTACCATTACATTCATTTATTTGCTGTGTGTGTGTGTGTGTGTCTATGTGTATGATTTGTCTGCATGTGTGTCTATGTGCTGTCTGTGTTCCACAGCATGGAAGCAGAAAATGAGGAAAATTTTGGGGCATTGGTTCTGTCCTTCTCCCATATGAGTCCCAGTAACTGAGCACAGTTTGCTGGGCTTAGTGGTGATACTTTAAACTGAGCCATCTGTGCATTCCATTTTATGTTCATTGACATGAAGCATTCTGAGGAAACTCTGTGACAACGAGACACTTTGCTCCCAAAATTTACATGACAGGTTGTGAGCAAGTCTTCTTCCACTTGTGTCCCTGTCTCTGGTTGTTCCTCTGGTCAGTGGATCATTGTCATATGGAGTTCTCAAGATGAATGACAGAAAAGGAAAATGATAGCAGGACTCACAGCTTACAATGTGTAATGCCTGGAAAAATGTACAAAACTCTCACTCATTCAGAGAGCACCAATAACAAAAAAAATGTAATTTAACTAAGTATACTTTAAGAATTACTTTAAGTTGTTCAAGCACTTTAAACTTAACACTGAATCCTGATGAATCAATGAATTAATTGTAGTCAATAACAGGGTTCTGAGTACTGAGCCTATGCTTTATTATTGAATGATCACCTTTGCAGGTGGTGACACACAAAAGCTCTGTTGTGGGAAATACCCACTAGCTTCACCATGGATGAGTCCTTGATATACTGACTCCTTACATAACCTCAATTTGTGACTTCATGATTCTTTCAGGTCGTTAACTAGAGTCTTGTTAGCCTCTTTCTCTCTCCAGAGGCTTCTTTCAGAGCATAGTAATTGGAAGCATGTCTCTAGCTGAGGCTAAAGTAAATTCAAGAATTTTAAGAGTTATAGACCCCAGGATTAATGGATTTTGTTAATTGTTTATATACTTTATATTCTAACAACCATTTCTAGTTATTATGTGAGAACCATATGTTTACAATGTTTTAACTTAAATCAAATAAAAAGTATTTTACCAACTTTACAAAGAGATATGGGATCTTAGTAACAAAATATCTGACGTTATGAATTACAAAACAAGTAAAGAGTTGAATGTCAATTTTAAGCCTTTTAAAACAATATATTAATAGATTTGTATTAGCAATTTCTTTATACCTTATAAGGTTATTAGTGGATACATGATAAATTGGAGCTGAGTTAAATGTATTACTGAAAATTAGAAAGTAGTTCATAAAGGCAACATGCCAAGCATCCCAGTTGGAGTGCTAATATACATTAGAATCATTTCTGCCTCTCTAGCAATGCTTTAGTGTGATATCCAGGTGGTGTAATTAAGAACAATCTTATAAAACCTTTGAACCTATTGGAAAAATTAGAAAACAGCACCTTTACGACTGATGGCTGGATATTTACATTTTTAGTTTTTATTATTACTTTATTCTATATTTATTTGTTTTCATATACAGTTAGTATATTACAAAGTAACATTTTCAGACAATTATTCTACCTTGTCCAAACTGGTGAAAATAATTGGATATTTCATAGTCCAGCTGAGACTCCAATGAACTTGGCAACATTTAAAGTCTTTAGTCTAACAGGTGTCTCAGCTAACCAGCTGTGACATTTTACCTTCTACAGACTAGATTAAGTAAATAATAATATCTATTTGGAAGGCATTAAAAACCAGTGCCCAAATAACTTGAGTCCAAACCTGAATGGAAAGAACCACAGCTTCAAAAATTTTTAGGTGTTTATACATTCCAAGACAATACAGACCCTAATAACAAAACAAAACAAAAAATGGCATGTTTCAACAATAAAAATCCAATGCAATATTGATGAGTGCAGGCAGAACTGGCAGAAAGATACAACTGAAGTTCCTGACCCCAAACATACCACCACACTGGTCATAGGAAAGGGTAGTGTACATCTCACAAAGGATAACCATAATCCACTATGCTAAGAAGCTGGTCTTAACAAGAAAAGGAAGCTGAAAGGTAACTCTTCATTCTTTATCTATTACAAATCCACAAAAGATGAAACTCAATTCAAGACTTGATACTATGACAAGTAAAACAAAACAAAACGAAACAAAACAAACAAACAAAAAATCTGATAATTCCATTAGTCACTGGATTTTTTCACTTTAGTCATGAACACGATGGGTCATTTTATTGCAGTATTATTTTGTCTTCATTATGACTTAATAAAGAAGTATGTTGAGTAACAGTAATTCTCTCTGCTGTTGCAATTATTTCTCTCATATAAAGTCTTGGATTTCTTTTATATAATTTTTGTGATATGAAGTCTCAGCTACATATGTAAATATTTTACTATTTATTTGTCAGTTTTTTAAAATTTTTATTGAGCTAAACACATTTTTTCTCTTCTTACTCCCTTCTTCTACCTCACCTTCAATATCTCTAGGATTACATCCAAATTTCCTCAATCTTGTCTTTTTTACCATATGATTATGTGCTCTATGTCTCTTTTTGGTTCTTTATTTATGTTTCTGGATTCTCTGGGATTGTGATTTATGAACTTTTGTAAATCTTTATGGTAATTCATTTGATATTCCTTTAAGTTTGATTCACTAAATGTTCTTCTAAGCTCCATCCAATTTTTATTTGTGGCTTAATTGAATATTTGGGAATTTCCATGCCACTGAATCCTTCTTGTGTTAACTTTTTATGCTCTGCATATCTTTCTCCCAGCCTGCAGTTGGGAAACACAAAATAAACAAAACAATGGCAGCAAACCAAATGAGCCATTTACAAAAAAAATACAGAGCAAAATAGAAAAAAACACTCTTCATTCTGCATTTTAACTTTCCAGCAATACTTTATTCATCTCAGGTGGCATGGTGTGTGTGGGGGGGAGTTTCAGTGTGTATATACTTTTTTCTGTAAATGTTTTTGGTGATATTTATAAACAGTCACTTGTCTAGTTCGGACTTCTGTATCTGGGCACACCATCATCATTGAGATCTCACGAAACTCTCATAACATATCATATGTAGCTGTACCAAATATATGGACCTTTGCAGGAGATTGTGCCACTGGGATGGTGCTTTTATAAGCTCTCAGTAGATCACAGATGGGACAGCTGTTGAGCTGGGCCCTGTTTTGCAGTTAACCAGATCTCAGTGTGTGGATCAGTCTATGGATAATGGGGACACCTATTGTAGGGGGTGATTTGGCCTCATCTATACCCTATGTATCAGTTTCTTTTCTGTTTCTTTTTGACCATAACTCCAAAATTCTTTAGGGCAATCTACTGGGTCTGGAACAATTCTCTTTATTCAGTGTCAGCTGGACAGACCATTTCTGTACTTACGGTAAAAGAATGGGTAGCTCAACATTTTATGATTTCATCTTTTCATTAGTTATATTGCACACTGAGTATTGACAGCCCATGAACATCAACTTTTTAGGTCCAGTGGCAGCTGGACCAGAAATGGAACCTAGATTGCAGTAGGTTTGATAAGGGTTGAAGCACTTATTACTCAGATAGGAGTGGTTGTGGTGGCTTTGTTGTAGATACCTGAGGTATACAGCTGACTGCTTTTGGTGAGTCTGCTTCTGGTCCTTAAAGTCTTACTATAAACAGACATGATGAAAACCTAGGTCTGCATTACCCATAAAGGTCTTCAAAGAAGCCCAGCATTTGGACAACAATTAAATTTTTAATCATGACTTCTAACCTCTTTGTCAAATTTACAAAACTGAGAAAATTGTATGTTTGTAAAGAAGATTAAAGTGAAGATGATTAAAAAAATCAATTATAAAAAGTCTCTGCCCAAAAGAAATATAAACAAAGTGAAACAAAAAATTCTTAAAATGTAGCTTTAAAACTTTATAACTAAAGTAAGAAAATCACTTAACTGGAACCCTACTTTGATTAAAATTATTTTCCTGTGTGTTTGTGACTATTACACTTTTCACATTTATCTTTCTTCATGAATAATTGTTACCTTACAATGAAATCACATTACTAAGAAGAGTACAAACAGATGAAGACCTGGAAACTACTTACTATAGTGCTAGGAACTGAACAGGAGACCTCCAAAACTTTGGCTAATCAGTCTAACCTCAGGTCACATCTTCAGCATAAGTGGTTGTCTTTTTCTTATTGTTGTTCTTCATGTTCAACATTTTTCTTTTCTTCACAATTCTTCTTGTTGTTCTTATTTGTTCTTTGTGAGTTGAGTCTTACCCCTAGTGGGTGGGCTGCCTTGAGCAGGTTTGTTTCCAAACAAATAAGATTGCAGTGCTGCAGCCTGTTTGCTTGCTCTCCTCTTAGTGGGGGGGCTTTTAGTAGGTTAATATTGCCTTCACATGTCCCTCATTATCTTCTGCTGATCAAATCATTCTTGGCGCCCAGTGCTCCTGATTGGTCAGACATTGAGACCAGGCCGTGTGCGCTTGGTCGCTGGCTCTCGGCAGCTGGGGAAAAATGAGGACCCGCATGCCACCCAGAACCTCCCTAGCCACCTGCCACAGCCACACTGCTTGATTACCCTGCCGCGGTCTGCAGCGGTCCCGACATAGGAACTCACGGCCCCTAACCGCCTCTTTAGCGCAGTCGCTAGCTCCAGCCACTTGAGCCTCCCAGCCTCCGGCCTCAGTCACTGCCGCCCGGGCCTCACTTACGTGCCGTTACCACAATAGCCCCTGTAGCTTGCTGCTTTGAATCAAGCCCAGCCTTCCTGCCTCTGCTGATTCAAAGCAGAAGCTAACTCAAGCAGACTCAAATAAATCTTAGTTTTGAGTTCCTGTTCCAGACCATCTCCACATTGGACTCAAGTGGACTCATCTGCCACTGCACTGTGCAGGAACCAGTCATTGTAGGTAAAATTTTTTCTTTAGCCTTTATAAATAAAATGTCTGAGAGAATATTCCTGCTGTTTCTGGTCTGTAGGAGTCTTTTTGGGTGTGCCATGTGGGACATCTTTACAAGAGGTGTCAAGCACCCCACATCTTGCGATTCTTCCGGGATTAAATGTGATATGCTTGGCCTAAATGGTTTGAAACAACAGAAGTTTGATGTCTGCAGTCTTTAAGAGATGAATCCAGGATTCTTAAGCGCAGAGGTTAAACGTTTGCAAAACTATTAAGCTTTGTGACAATGATCATTCTCAAGAATCAGGTCTACAGGGAAGAGAATAGATCTTTGTTTAATTAGACTCTGGTAACTGAGCAAAATTTAGAAAAGGTTAAGGCCAACATAGAGGAGAGATTTATTACTATGGGAAGAAGCATCAGCTGGGTTAAACAATAAATTCCAGTGGTCCTTTTGAAGAATTGAAACACTTATTAAGAGAACCAAAGCGGTTGAATGTGACAAAATCAAATTTGTCTAAAACTTGTTTGACATGGCGAAGTTGTCATACAGAAAGGCACTGTTACGCCATTAAAATTATGTCAAAAGAGAACTTATCTCTAATGGACAAAATTATACTTTAGAATCCTCAGTGAAGGCTTTTTTTTGTAACATAATTCTGGACAGGAGATTAAAACATTGCAAGCAATGATAAATACAGAATAAAAGATTGAGGAATTTCTAAATTCTGGTGAAGAAAGAACAAGCAGTAGAAAGGCATAATTTTAAGCGCGACTGTTTGGTCAAATCCCTCGGAAAATTTCCACAAGACTCTACCTGCCTTTCCATAATAAACAGAAAAGGTGGTTGGTTCCAAAAACCTAAGGTCATCAAGGAGGATATGTGGGAGCCCGTCCGTGGATCTCAAAGAATTAAACAGGCTGTCATGACTTTTTTAGGATGCACTCTTCTTTGTTAAGGAAATGACTAAAAATCCCGGGCAACAAAAAGCAGAGCAACTCCTATGGATTAGGTACAACTCAGCTCTGCGGTACTTGCATAACGGGCCATGACATTTAAAATGGAAATGCTTATTCAGGCAAGAGGCTAGGCGTTTGGAACAGCATGAAAAAGCGAAGGGAGGTAGCATGTTACATAGAGGTAGAATTCTAGGTGAAGGACTCTTTTCTAACCCTCAGGACCAAGCTAATCTGGATGAGGACACACTCTTCCTATGCACAACTGAGCCGTAAATCCTGGGATAAATTACAAGACCCAGGACAGAAAACAGAATCATTTCTCAAAATTAAACAAGGTCAGAGAGAACCCTTTAGTGATTTTTTTAAAAGGCTTACTAAGGCTGTTACAAACAGGGATACCTGACCCAGACACAAGGCGTATAATGATTGAAAATTTGGCTTATGAAAATGCAAATTCGGAATTCAAAAAGGAACCTTGTGGCCTTTAAGGGTAAGATCACACCCTTGAAAAATGGGTCTTACTTACGGATGTGATACATTTGATTATGGCATGAAGCATGGGTGGAAGAAGCAATTTCCAATGGTAAAAGGAACACCAGAATACCAAAATGTTTTAATTGTGGCCAAATGGGTCGTATGAAAAGAAATTGTAAACAACGGACTTTCAGAAATAATAGTCATGCATCTTCTAGAAATAAGTGAAATACAGAGGGTTCGGCCTTCAGGTTTATGTAGAAGATGTGGAAAAAACAAACACTGGGCGAATGAATGTGAATCTACAAGGGCTATGAACAAGGCAACCTGATACAGGCGGAAAGCTTGTGAGAGGGGCCTCACAGGCCCCCATGGCACACATGGTTCAATCATTTCCAGTTCCAACGGAGAACGTGCCTCGTCAGGACAATTAGGAAACCCCAGCCCTTTCTGTTCAAGCAGTAGAGATCAGAAAGATGAATTCCGTGTGTTTTGGCAAACTTCTATAAGTGATCAAGACCAAGCTGGAGTATGTAAATGGCATTTTTATTTACTGGCTTGCTGGACACGGGTGCTGATGTAAGTATCATGACCCCAGAATCTTGGCATCCAGATTGGCCTCTTCAGAATGTGAATGTCCAGCCGCTGGGAATTGGAACCCTATCTCGAATAAGACAAACCACGAGCATGGGTTGAATGCATAGGGCCTGGGGACAAATAGGAAAATTAAGGCCGCATGTGTAGCCAATGTTTACAATCAATTGGTGGGGTCGTGACCTATTACAACACATGGAATACCCAAATCTTTCATTCCTGCTACTTCTAGAGTTTATAGTTCTGAAAATAATATTAAAAGATGCTCGTCCATAAACGGAGAAAACCGACACATTCGGGCCATACAAGAACAAAGCAGGTGAAGTCTCTTCAGAGATACCTAACTAGTGCCTTGCACTTTAAAATGGTTGACTGAGAAGCCAATTCCTAGACAAAGCAATGGCTCTAGCTGAGGAAAAGTTACAGGCTTTAGAACAGCTGGTACAAGAGCAAATTAGATGCTGGACATATAGAAGAATCTACCAGCCCTCGGAATTCTCCTGTATTTATGGTTAAGAAAAAACCCGGGTGAGTGGAGAATGGTGACAGATCTCCAGAGCAATCCAACAGGGTTATTCCAGCCTATGGGCCCTCCTGCCAATCTGGAATCCATTGCCCTCTTTGTTACCAAAAGGATGGCCTCATACGTTATTGATTTAAAGGATTGTTTTTTCACAATACCTTTACAAAAGGAAGATAAGAGAAAAATTTGCCTTCCACAGTGCCCTCACTTACAACAATTCTCGTGGCAACTTCCAAGAGGTACCACTGGGCTGTCCCTCCCCAGGGGGTGTTAAATAGCCCCTCCTTCTGCCAATACTTTGTGAACCAACTCATACAAATACATAGAGGAAATTCCCCAAATCCATCATTTATCGCTACGATGGTCGACATATTGTTATCTGATCCAAACATGGAACCTTGAACAGATACTGTTTGGCGAAATAAAGATACTTTTACCTAAATAGGGATTGGAAATTGCTCCTGAAAAAACACAGAAGGGGGATTCCGTTAATTATTTAGGATTATAAAATAGGTTTACAAAAAATCAAAACACAAAAGGCACAAATATAGGAGAGATGCGTCCTCGAACTCTTATGACTTTCAAAAACTGTTGGGAGACATTTCCCAGTCTCGATTAGCTATTGGGATAACACCTGATCTAATAATTCATTTGAACAAAACCTTCGGAAGGTGATAAAGATTTAAACAGTCCCAAAGAACTAACAGCTGAAGCAGAAAAGGAACTGACATATGAGTTGAGAAAAAGTACAACATGCACATGTGGACAGGGTGAATCCAGAGCTTGATTGTATTCTGCGTCCTATTACCATCAAAAATTTCTCCTACAGGAATTTTAATGCAGAGGGATGATATTATCTTCGGAATGGATCCTTTTTACCACATAAACCAAATTAGAAACTAAAAACTTATGTGGAAAAAGTCTACTGAGTTAATTATAAAAGGCAAAGCTGAGACTTCGTCAACTAGCAGGCATAGACCCAGCAGAAATTATAGGCCCTTCACTGCTGATGAACTAAGAAAATTATGGGAAGATAATGAACCATGGCAAAGAGCCTGTGCTAATTTTCTGGGAGACATTAATAACAACTACTCCAAAAAGCAAGGGGCTTTAACTTCTCAAAGAGAACTTTTGGGTCCTTCCTCGAATGGTCCATGATGCTAATAACTGGAGCCCGGGATTCTATACTGATGCCAATAAAACAGGGAAGGCAGGTTACAAATCAAGAAGACTTGGGTAAGGTGGGGACAAAGTCCTTATGATTCTGTCCAGAACAGAATTATAGCCATTCTTATGGTACTAAGGTTTTTAAGAACCTATCAATATAGTTACTGATTCACAATATGCAGAAAGAGTTATTTTACATTATTACTGCTGAATTTATACCATATACAGAACTAACCTCATTGTTTATCCAGGTTCAAGATTTGATCAACAGGCTTTGCTATGTTCATAACCCCATCCGATCCCTTCATCTGGGTCTGCAGTCCTCTCCAAGGTAATACAGATATTGATCAATTATTGATTGGTAGTGTGCTTTTCAAGCCTCTGAATTTCATGAAAAACATCATGTTATTAGCAAGGCTTAAGAAGGTTTTTTCTATTACATGCAACAAGCTAAGGAGGTTGTAAAAAGAAGTGCCCTACTTGCTCTTTCTATAACCAAACGCCACGCAAGGGGCTAATCCTAAACATGAATAAATCTGGCAATGATTGTTTCCACTTTGCAGAATTTGGCAAATTGAAGTATATTCATCCACACCATTGACACTTATTCAGGCTTTCAATGGGCAACTGCTTAAGTTCGGAAAAGGCTGATTCAGTAATTATCATTTATTAGAAGTCCTGGCCATCATGGGTATACCTACACAGATAAAGACAGATAATGGTCCTGCTTATGTCTCTGGGGAAAATGAAACGGTTTTTTGACTATTACAATATCAACATGTTACAGGTATACCATACAATCCTACAGGTCAGGCAGTCATAAAAAGATCAAATAGAACTATAAAGGATATGTTGAACAAACAAAAAGGGTGGAAAACACCCCAAAAATAGGTTCCATAATGCTTTTTCTTGAATTTTCTTAATGCTAATGAGAAAGGAACAACGGCCGCATGAAAGACATTGGATAATGAAAAAGTCTACTGAACTAAATCAAGCAGTTTTATTTCAAGGATGTGCCCTAACCTCACGATGTGAGCCAGGAGAGCTGTTGCTGCATTGGGGGGGGGTTTTGCTCTTATCTCCACAGGTGAGGAAAAATTGTGGATACCGTCAAAATTAATAAAGGTTCGGTTTGAAGAAGACAAGACACTTGGAAAAGATAAATAACAATTCATTCACAAGGACTGAAAGCATACTAATGGTGAGGAACATAAATAGGTTAGAGGGCAAGGGTTCTTTTCCCCTTATCTCCACAGATAAATACTGATCTTCAAAAAATTTAAGGGACCCTGAATACTTTACTCAGTGATGGACGGAAAATGGTTACAACCACTAAGGATCATAAGTATTGACTCTATATAAATACTATATCTATTTGTTTTATTGAACACTTTTTTATAAATATGTAAGCTGGTTTTTGGAGTTGGACTCTGGCCCAGTCCCTCTTCAATTCCAAACCTGTTGATAAGAGATATCTCGCAGGATAAGAATAATGTATACTTGGTAAACTTTTTTACTTCTTCTCATTTCTCTGTCTTTTTTTATATTCAGTATGTGTCTTTGTTGTTAATGTTTAAATTTCCCATATCAAACTACAAATTTTTCTACAGTAATTTTAAGTTTTCAGGATGAAGGTAATGGGGCCCACAACATCAACTCAATCGGTTTTTATGACGTCATGATTATATACATAATTTTTTTCTTTTTTTCTTTCTTTTTTAAGTGCTAATAATAGACTTGTTTTTTGGTTCCAACTCGAACAATTTCGAATGGTGCACTTTTTTGACAACACTCTGGCGACCTTTAAAGATACACAGGGGCTAGTTACAATTTTCTTGTCAATTAATTTGGGAATTTTATCATCATTTGCTTTCAGGGAGCCCCTAAGGAGGGCGTCGCCCCCATCGTCAGCTCGAAGCTTAATCTTAGAGGACTGGCGTCCCCTCTCCCAACAGAGTTTGCCCCTCAGGGTTAGGGACATCTCTTAATGGTTGGTTTGGGGTTGAGGGGATGGGGGGATGTTTTATGGAATTAGGGGTATGTTAAAAAAAAAAAAAAAAAAAAAAAAAAAGAGGGGATTAACTGGTTTGATGTTTGGTATTGCTGTGAGTTACCGATTTCAGAAAATTGACTTCGGACTGTTTCCTGTGTATTGATCTATTATTATATTGAATGTGAGTGTTCCTACCTCTATTTTTGTAAATATGCTATATTAAATTGATACTTCTACCATATACGATGTACAGTTCTACCTCCGATACTATTTAGTAATATCAATATTGAATGTGAGCTCCTTCCATTGTTTAACTTTTGTTATGTAATGACATTGTCTAAAGATGAAGATCATATGTCTTCATATATTGCACAGATCATTGTCTTCATATATTGCACAGTTTATTCTTTTAATCTTCAAGTTAGATAGGTGTTGAAAATTATATTTTTGTCATGTTTTTTTAGGTTAATCAGGTCTTCTAGATACATGAGATTATATTTAGTATAGATAGTAAATCTTCAGCCTCTTTAAAGAGCTGCAGAAAATGGCTTTTAATCTTAACTGATTCTATACCAATGAGACACAATTACTCATAGCTAACGCCCTCTACTCCCAGAAACGTTGAGCACCAAAGACACTCCACTGGGAGCTTGTCTTTTGGCAGAACTGCACTTTGGTTAAGAAAAGCCCTACATCCGAATTATAAACATATCTCAGGGTAGATGATTCTAAGAAAGTTCTTACATCTGATATTGGTGTGTCAGTTATGTTTGGCCTTAGCCAAAGTTGGTTGACTCAACATTCCAAGCGAGAATTTGGGTGATTGCCCAGGTGAAGTCAGTTGTCTCTGTTATTTTTTGGCACATTTTGGATATCTCTTATTTGTTCAAGCAATATTTACTTCCCTTCTCAGATCTTTGATGGAGTTGAGATTATATAACTGTAATTACTCTCTATCTTAGTTAGACTCTTTGGGATAACTGTCTGGTAAAACTTTTTGTTCTCAATATTGTTTATTATATTTCTTTTTTTGTTATTATTATTTATAGTTGTATTTGGTTTAATTCTGTCTTATTTTAGACAAAAGGGGGAGATGTAGGGATGAGCCCCACCCCCTAGTCGGTGTGGGCTCCGCCTGGGGCAGGTTTTGACTGATAACTAAGTTGCGTTGGGCTTACGACCTTATTTTGCTTGCTCTCTCCTGTTAGTTGGAATTTTGGTTGCGTGTTAAGTTATTAAAGCTGTATAACCTTATAATTATCCTTCTACTTAATTCAAATCGCCTTTAGTTCTTGTTCTTGTTGTTCTTGTTCTTCTTCTTTCTTTGTTCTTGTTCTTACTTCTTCTTCTTGTTCTTGTTCTTCTTCTTTCTTCCTTCTTCTTCTTCTTCTTCTTCTTCTCTCTCTCTTCTTCTTCTCTCCTTCTCCTCCTTCTTCTTCCCCTTTCTCCTCCTCCTCTTTCTTCCTTCCTTTCTTCTCCTTTTTCTTTCCTTTTCTTCCTTTCCTTTTCATTTTTTTTTATATTTAAGATGTTTGAGACAAGGTTAACAGCATACCCTGGTTTGTGTGCTGGAACTCACCCTGTAATCAAGATGGTATTAACTTACAAAGATTCACCCACCTCTGCTTCCCTAGTTCTTGTACCACTATGCCTGAATTTTCTTGAAAAAGGTTGAAAGAAAGAAAGTTTATCCTATAGCTGTGTAAGTGCTTATTATTGTGTTTAAAAATACTGAAAAAAACAGTGTTTATACACACTATACACACTCCACACAGAAAAAGAGAGAGAGAGAGAAAGAAAGAGAGAGAACTATTTCATCTGAGACAGTGATTAAAATAAAGTGCAAAGTCAAATATCAAACTGTTGCTGGAGTAACTATACATTAAGAACACTTTCCACTTCTTGGATGACCATATATTGGTCCCAATACACAATCAGCAATCAAACCCATACATCCATCTCTAGGGCATCTGACACCCCTCTTCTGACTTCTGCAGGAATCTGCACTTAGGAGTGCAGAAACAGGAACATAAATATACACATAACTTAAATATATAATACCAAATGCTAATAAGGATATAAAAATAATAACTCATGTTCCCTTGGCGGTAATTCAAATTATACGGCACTGATATTATGGAAAAGTTTGGAAGTTCCTCAGAAATCTAAAAGTAGTTCTGGGATAGGATCCAGCTTATATGACTTCTGGGCATTTAGCCTTAGAAAATGAAGATCACTCATGCAAAGATAACTTTAAGTCCACTACTTACAATTGCTAAAACATAACTCAGTGTGCCAAGAAACCCATTTGTAGATGAATGAGTGAAACTTGGAGTGTGTACAAATAAAGTGATTCAGCCACATTCATAGAAGTGAAGGAAGAACTGAAGCAATTTGGGTAAGGTCAATAAACTATGCTAAGAAAGATAAATTCACTTGATCACCCTTACATGAAGTATTATGAAAATTAAATGAATCCTGAGTTATGTGTTGGAACAAGCTAGTTTGATGTGATTTTCTATAGATGCTACTTCGCTGACATTTAAGATAAGTTATTTAAAGCATGCTTATGTAACATTTTGTTTCCATTATATTAATGACGAAAACACAAGGAATAGTGTAAAACAAAAGTATCTGAGTCTTTCTGTAACCACTGTATACATTACATAACAGTCAGGCTTTAGAAAAGCATTTCAACTATCAAAATTATTTTTCTACTGCCTACTATCTCTTTTAAATTCTAATTATATCTAATTTTGTTGTTATCAACAACTTCTAAAATTACACTAAGGGCACTTGAATAACAATTTTAATTTGACAAACAAAATTTTAAAATAAACTCTGCGATGTGAGAACTTTGAACATTTTACTGTCACTTACACTTATTTTAAAAAATTTGGTATTTTATTGTAGTTACTTATTCTAAAATAAGTTTCTAGTTATAACATTTTTGTTTTGCATTTTTTGCTTGAATATAACTCTAGACACACTAATATTTAGGAAACTTTACAGCTGATCTTTTTTAATACTTAAATTATAGTTGTAAAAAGTATTTAAGTTAACAAAATATATTTACTTCTCCAAGATGTACTAAGAAAAAAATAGCCTCATGATTTTGAACATCTGAAACAATGGTGTCTAAGCACCTCACCATTTCTATTCAGGTCCCTTCATCATTTATAGAGGTTTGGAAGGGTGAAGTACTTCTCCAATAATTTCTTTAAGAGCTCTGAAATTATATTGCTTACCAAATAGGTTTATATTCTTAACTGCTACAGAATTATTTCCAGTCATATAAAGCACAGTATTTAATGTCATTTGGGAATATGTAAATGCATTCTAAAGCCAGCACAACAGATAAATGTGTTCAAAGGAAGCGTCAGAATCAAAGGTGCACTACTAAAATAGTTTTTTAAAAATTAGATAATAAAAGAAGATTTGGAATTGTGTAAGAAATGAAAAGAGCAGGTGACAAATTATCAAACAAGTTTGAAGAAATTTCCATTTTCATTAATATAAGACACAATGTTTGACTATGCAACATATTTTAAAAATAATAAAAAAAACTTCAAAAGGAAAGTACTGAAGCCTAAGAATCAGCCATAATATAACTCAGCAATCTTGAGGGAAATTGTCATATCTGAAAAACCTATTTATACACACCTTCACGATTATAGTGGACACGCATACACAGATTTTTCATATAAATCTACGTCTCTATATTTCAACTTGTCTTCATGGTGTCAAAGTTTTTAGTGAGAGGGCATTGACGGTGTCAACAGTGATGGAGTTTTATGTCGCTTTGATCGATACGTTTCTACTTGTCTTCACGGCACAGTTTCCAATGAGAGACATGGCAGTGTCAATAGCAATGGTGTTCTAGATCACCTCTATTTGAGAATCATTGTCATTATTATCTAAGCTTTCAGTTTCTTCGGCCAATAGGTTGTTCAAAAGTAAGAAGACAAATAAACACAAGAAACATAAAATCTAAGAAGTTTGACTAGTGTCAAAATTCACACAAAATTTTCAGTATTTCTGGAATTTTATACATATATCTTTGTGTTTAGTTATTACAGGTTGACGTTTTTTTCTGTTGCTTTGTTCATTGACAAAGTCTTGTTAGCCTAGAACTTGCTTTGCTGACCAGGTTGTTTCCAGATTTGTAGACATCCTTCTTCTACCGCTCACATCTTGGGTTACAAGTGTGTGTCTTTACAGTGGTTTGAAAATAACAATTTTGTGATGTGGAAGAATAACTGATTATCAACTGAGAAAAAGCCTTCATTTTTATTTATTGTTGGCCAAAACTATTTAAATAAGTTCAAATTCAGAAAAAAAAATGTTTAAATTGATTTTTAATACGTCAATAAAATTTTCCTATCACATGAGTACTTTTTTGATAGTCCTTGTTGAGTGTATATAAGATGCACATTTTTAAAACAAATATAATTTTAAAGTCACTTCACATCTAAAAATGGCTCTAGCATACTGCTGGATCATACTTAGAAAAAAATTCAAGTAGTGATGGTGTCAAATGGCCCTACAAACTTGTTTGAGGGAACATAGTAATATTCTTGAGTTTCTTTTCCTTTTGCTAGGCTAGTGTTTTAGAATCACTGGATGTATTATCATGTATGGTATTTTGTATTTACATAAGCATAGTTCATCTCTTTCAGATTCTCCATCTGTTAGAACTCAAAGCTTTAAAGGGAGAAGATGCCATATCTGGTAACTATCCCTTCTACCTACCTTACTTGGTGATATAAAATCTTCTATTGTTTCCATGTGAATTGGGACCAAAAGAATAGAAAGTCTCATCAGTACATACTGGTTGGGGTTTATGTAGCCTTTCCCTCTATAAGTAAAGATATAATATAAACCTTTGTAAATAGTATAATCAAAAGGCTTCCTGTAAAGAGCGTAGCAAGACACGTGCTCGGTTCTTACCTAAACAAAAAGTACAACATTTATCCTCCAAGTTAGAACACAAGACAAGGCTATTTATAGCATACTGGCACAAACCATTAAAAAAGATATTCCCTGGAGAATTCTGAACATGGTCTAATATAACATATCTTTTAAAGACTTTATGGCTAAAATAATCATCCATATTGAGTTATTTAGATATGTGAAAACATCATGTGATACAGACTAATTAAAAGATTAGAATCTAAGACTTGTGATACACAGAATGATCTTCAGGGTAGGAAAAGGGCATGAGCATTTCCTATGCTGTGTGGTTCTCATTCCCACAGGGGAAAGGGGGGGAATGGTTATGCAAGAGCTCAAACTTCCTCTTCACCATCTTAATATGTTCCTTTACGCTCTTTGATAGGAATTGTTGCCCTAAGTACTTCACAGTAAGTCTACAATGTCTTAAGAGTGTACTACTCAGGTTTCCATTGAAATACTTCTTCATATCTGCAGTTTTTCAGACTACAAACATTACTACTATTAAAACATTGTTAAGTTTTACTTGCGCATACCCTGGAATATACAATGTATTTTCTCTTATTTACTCCTTCAAAAGTTTTACTTGTACTTAATAGTACATTTCACTATATTTTCATGCAAATACATGATTTATTCTAATTGTATTTACACTTAATTATCCTCCTTAGCACCCTCATGTTCTCATGCCTTCACTAATCACTTAACTCTCTAACTATTCCTCTTCAGCTATGTTCAGTGTTTGTGTGTTTTGACAGAGAATGAGTTTTCTTAGTTGGGTGCACGAAAGTGTTTGGAGCTCTTTTGCAACATCATGTGAAAATCAGCTTTACCACTGAAGAAAATGCCTCACCTTCCCACCAATCATCCCTGACACATAAATCCTCAGGGTTCTGGCAAGATCGAGGATACGTGTATAAGGCTGTTGTAGATGCAAAAGTACAGCTCTGGGTAAGCCATGTCTGAATTTCAGTATTATGCCGACTGTCTGCCTCTCTTCCTCCTGTTCTAACATCCATTCTACTCCTTATTCATCCACATTCCCAGAGCCTTGGGGGTGGGACTGTTGATAATAGAAGTATACTATATAATACAATCAAGGTAAATATTGAAATGGGAATTCTATTTACCAGATTACTTTTCTTTAAATTTCTATCATGAGCATTTTGCCCAGTAGTCTCTTTAACATGATAGGAAGTTTACAATGACTTTCTCATGCTGAGTATTTACATTTGTATCACCCAGTTCACTTCCTTATTATATACATATTTTAACATTATTTGAAAATATAAACTGCGAGATCAAGCTATACAAGCTTTTTCTATTAATACCCTGTGAAGGTCTATTTCTAATTGCATATTTAAAAGCCACTGAGTGTACTGGTTCTAATATTTTGTGCATTATTCTCAAGTTGCTTGGGTGTTCTAATTTATTAAGACAATATTATTCATTTGTTATGCAATCATTGGAAATGTTTATTTTTCTTGTTTATTTCCTTATTCTTGCTTAGTCGCACAGGAAAACAAAGGCAAATCTATTAACTTTTTCCAGATTTTCATTATCTAGCCTGGGGTGCCTTCAATTTCTGTTATCATGGGGGATGATTTTGCATGGGGAGATCTTTTGTTTGTTTGATTGATTTTCGCAAGTTGGACAGGATGGTTGCTGAACTGTTGGCATTTGGCATCCTTTAAGTCATCATTTTTTCTCCAATCACTAGAGTATGTGTGAAGATTAGTACTCTTTTGTCTCCTATTGTCTAAGCCCTTTGCTTTTCATTCTTAGAATAGAAGGCTTGGTTGAATAATAGTGTTTAGGATAGTTTTGGTATACTATTGTTCATGTTCATCTTTCATACTATAGTATGACTCCCTGATAAAGAAAAGTATGTCTTCTAAAATAATCCCCCAATCTCTCAAGATAGAGGACAAATAACCTGTGCCCTGCTGTTTCACAATGCACTCATGCTTAGATAATAGCTGTCGCGAACATGGAAAGATATGTCAGCCTATCTTCATCTCTTAATGGGCTCAGTTATAGTTAAAGTCATGGCTTGGTTTTGGCCAAGATCTATTTGATGGTTTTAATGTGCCTAAAAGAGTATCATGTTTAGAACTCTAAGTTTACATCAGGGCACTTCTGAGGCTCCTACACCAGATCTTGGAAGTGTGCTCTAAAAACAGTCTATTTCCAAATCTCTAGCAAATAAGCCTTTTTTTTTTTTTCAAAACAACAACAAACTCGTTTTTCTGCTGAAAGATCAGATAGTAACTGCTAATGAAATACTTTATTGTCAAAATTACATCAGTTTGAAGCCGGGCGATGGTGGCGCGCGCCTTTAATCCCAGCACTCGGGAGGCAGAGGCAGGCGGATCTCTGTGAGTTCGGCCAGCTGGTCTACAGAGTTGGTTCAGGACAGGCTCCAAAAACCCTGCTTTTCTCGAAAAACCAAAAAAAAAAAAAAAAAAAAAAAAAATTACATCAGTTTTTGAGTTGAAGGATTTGGGCCAAATATTGTTCCACTGTAAAATCAGAACTAGTTTGACTGTTGATATTTTTCATTGCTTGAGAATTTCATAAAATTCTATCACTTCTAATGAAATTGTTAATAACATAGGAGGAAAATGACATATAAAATGTATGGCTTTGTTCAATTAATTCAGTTTTTACTCAGAACAATTTAGAAACCAGTAAGTATATCTACCAAACAGTTAAAACATGATATAATTTCCATTATCATTTTAATAGATTTTAATGCTTTATTGTAGCAATTACGTGTGATTTTTTTTTTTTTGGTGGAATAAAAAACAGGTTTTGAAACAGGCTGTGGTGGTGCGCGCCTTTAATCTCAGCACTTGGGAGACAAAGGTAGGCAGATCTCTTGAATTCGAGGCCAGCCTGGTCTACAAAAAGGTAGCTCCAGGACAGGCTCCCAAAGCTAGGAGAAACCCTGTCTCAACCCCACTCCAAACACAACAAAACAAAACAAAAAATAAAAAACAAAAACAGGTATAAAAAGAAAATTTCCTTTCCTCTAAATAAATTACTCAATAAAGATTATTTGCTCGATCCACAATCAACTAATAGTGAATTATTTAGGTTGTATGTCTTATAATTTAAATAAATATATTACTTCAGTTCCTGCTATACGGCTGAGTCTATGGCATGTTCAGTAAAAGTACATGTTTCAAGAAATGAAGCAGAGATGAATAAAACAGGATACCAACTTGTTACTCTGAACTCTTCATGAATGTATACACAGATGTGCATGCATGTGTATTTACAAATGCTCATGTTGCATGCGCATACACACAAATAAAAATTAAAAACAAAAATAACTTTAATCTTTGGTTTCTAGGAGATCTTTTCTTCCCCAGTCAGAAAAAGTTTTTTCTGTCTGTCCTCACATGTTCTGTATCATAAAAAAATACAGAAATAGTAGCTCACTGCCAAACCTCTTCTCTTATGAAGAGCCATCTTACTAAATTAGAAGCAAATATTATAACTTCACTTAATTATATTACTTCCCTAAAGGGCCTCTCTTAAATAGCAATCCACCTTATCAGTTGAAGTTTTAACAAGCACATTTTAGAAGAAGACATCCTCATCTGCAAAATACACAGCCCCTTTGGTCTTCATAGAGGTTATTTTTAAAGATAGGAAATATTTGGAAGTGTTATGGATATTTTTCTGTTGCTGTCACTCATGTCTATAAGCTTCAAACACATCAGCCTATGAAAATATCTTGTGCTTTTGCTTATTGTTTTGCACCCAATATAGCCTGCACAAATTCCAATCAGTTTGTGTTAATACTCAGCTCTCACGACTCATAGTCTTCAGTGTGAAAATATGCGTTAAGTTGGCATGCAGCTAAATCATTGCTATTGTAATGGTATCTTGGAATATCATCAGTGCTTTTAAACCCCATTCCACGCCATTCTTCAGTAAATTGAATGGTATGATGTGTTTCCAGCTCTATACACTTATTATACACTTATTAATAGACCCCTTAAGGCTTCCATCTGTTGAAAGGCAAATGGCACTTATAAAGGAGAATCAGGGCTTAACTATACCTTTGATGTGGCATGGATTGGGTAATCGATGTCGCTCTTAACACTATATTTTCCAGTTTAAATAAAATGCTAAAGTTTCAGTTCTTGTGTTATCTCCTGCAGTAATAGTGCCAGATTGCATATTGATAGTTTTCTACCAGGGCGAAATAAGTATTATCAGTTAAAGCTGCTTCCAAGTTCAAGCAGAGTGCCAGGACTGCTTATTTTGGAATGCCACTGGTCCGCTTCAGATCGCTGTCTGGTCACACCTCGAGCTTATCGTACATGTCAGCATGCTTCCGGAAGCGTGGGCATGGAGTTGCTTTGATTCCATGTTTCTATGTTGCAAAAATAAGCACTGAATTTTATTAATGTTTTTAAAATAAACTCATCTTAGATTTGGAGCTATATAGAATAAAGAAAACAATTAATATAAACATCAGTTTGTATTTAAACCCTGGGAAATCCTTTGACAAAAACAGGATTAACATAAGACTTTTTGTCAAACGCTTGTTTGCTACAGGTCTTAGAATGAGAATGGACTTTAATTGAAATATTTTATCATACAAGATAAAGCTTTATGCCACTACTTCATATCGGGTAAGAGATCGGTTAATGGACTCCAAATCAGAGTGCTGAATTCTAATTATCTCTTTAAATGCTTATAAAGAACATTTCAGCAAAATTTTTGAAGAACAGCAACTTTATTATCAGTGGTAAAAATAAACATTTTCCAAGAAAACAGTGAGTTGTGCTTTCATAAAACCTGAATTCCCATCCTATTTTCTACAATAAATAATCAGCTGTACATGGTGGAGCATTACTATAATCATATCAATTGTACATTAAAAAATTACTATTTTATCATTGCTTAGGAGGTGGAGGAAAGGGAAGGGATTCGAAGTCAAGCTTGTTTATATTGGTTGAATCAATGTAGCACATTATATCCTATAGTTAAAAAATAGTTCTCCAGGAGAAGTCAAGAATTTTCAAAATCCTAATTCCAATAACTCATAACTTTTACAAAAAAAGGTAAAGGCAAACATAAGTAAGAGAGAGCTAGCATATGGGAAACACAGCTGATGTGAAAGTTAGAAACAGTGTTAGCTTAAAAGAGTCCGTGAGGATTGAACTCTGTTTGACAAATGCAAAATAGGATGGGAATTCAAAGCATGCCAAAGTTGAAATGCAATGTTGGGGAACTTTGAGTCACTTTTAATCAGAATGATAGATTCTCAAAATTTCCTCCAAGATACCTTCCTTAGCATGTTTGCCCTTCTATTAAAAACATCGTATCTTGATAGCTTTTTAGATATAATATCAATAAACCCAATAATATTCAATTAGACTTGGAGCTCATCGGAAACATTACATAAAGGATTCTGGACTTCTAACCAGTGCAGATGGAATGAAATGAAAAACAAAACAAAACAAACAAACAAACACAAACACAAAACAGTGTTTGCCATCTACAAATCTGTAAATCAGAATTTACCCAAGCTATTAAAGTTCATTTGTACCAATTTCACCTATTAGTTATCAGGAAATAGACTTTAGGAAAAATAGTATATAAAACATTTTGGTCTCTTTCATTTAAATAAAAATGATTCTTAGACTCTGGATAAATACATTTAACTATAGGAATGTTTTGTATTCAATGCCTTCAGCAATATAAACAACACATAGATCAAATCATATTTATGCTTATATATAATCATCATGTACGCTTATACATAATAAAAGCATGCATAATGATTACATATGTCATAATAAATTCAGCAGATTTCTCATTTTCACTACTTATCATTTAATAAATGTAAAAAATAAATATAAAAATGACAAGTTCCAATGTTCTTTAAAAGCAAAATTATATGTAAATGATATGTTTCTATGTGTGTGTGTGGCTGTGTGTGTGTGTATGTGTGTGTTGTGTGTGTGTAGATCGGAGGACAAATATGGGGCAGGGGCAGTCTTATCTCTCTTCTTTGTTTAAGGCTAATAATCTCTTGCTGTTTGTGCTGTGACCATAAGGCCCTTAGGCTTCTGAAGTGACTTCTGCTTTCCTGTCTTACTTTCCCTCTCTGTAAAAGCTTTGCACACGGGGGTTTCAGATGAGCCACTTCTGCAGTGCATTGGTTACATTGTTCTGGCCTTGTGAACTTAGGCCCTTTCTTAAAAGAAAAACACTCTAGTACTGACTCATACTTCCCAGTGCTAACGCTAAAAATGATATACTCTTTTTATTGTTCAAATGCTTATCACCAGAAAAGAATGTTAAAATAATTAGACTATATGATATGATTTAGTAATGCTACCTATCAGGTCTTTTTTTCTTGTTTTTCCTTTTTCCCCTCCTTTTTTTTTTATTGAGTTTTATTGATTGAGTTTTTTCTAAGAAAGTGTATGTCATAGTGTATTAATTGGTATGTGGTATTGCATGCTATCACAGTTATGTTTTTGTTTAATTATAAATCTCACAAAACTAGACGATTCATAAGCTTCTCCCATTTTCTCAACAATAAACACTTTTTTCAAATTTATTTTTACGATTTTCTACAAAACTGAGTCTTCCATGATTTCTCCTAATATATGAATCTACTAATCAGATATTGTTTCTTTATGTCAATATAAGTGTTGTCCTTTCCTGTCTTGTGTGCTTATATGTGAATATGCATTAATATCCTTCTTTACATTCTGCACACTGAAAGAGAGGAGATTTTAAAGGAAAATGAGAAGTATGATATGGGTCAAATGCTAATTTAAGATAGAACCTCATAAACTGAGCACCTAGTTAATTCTCTAGTATTTTGTTCAAATCATGTATACCAAATGACGGGGTTTATAATGATTTATGTTTTGAAAAAACATTTTTGTTTTAAAAAACTATTCTATCAAAAGTAAACATTACTTTAATTCCATCTGCATTTGTAATTTGTATTTGAAAACAGCAAATTCACAACTACATTAAAAAAATTGACTACTTTGTATCTTTCTCTCCTTATCTCTACTCCCTATGCTAAATCAGTTCTCTCTCTCTTTCTCTCTCCAACATTTCACATTCCATATATATATATATACTTATATATCATATACAACATATACCACAATGCCGATCATGATATACCATATATGTGCACATGTACATATCATCATTGTAAGCATCATCAAGAAAAAAGGAATATATATATATATATATATATATATATATATGATGGATCTGTGATATTCTATAATTTTATATGTATCTTACAGCTTCAACTTCAATAGCAACATTCAATAGCAACAATCAGCAATAGCAACGGTGCATATGGAAATTTGAAATGGACCAATAGGAGATCCAATTTTTACTCACTGAAACATGTACTTTATTGAATGACGCTTTAGTTTTTAAAGTGTTTTCACCAGAAATATTCTTTACGTTTGTTAGTGGGATGGTTTTCTGGAGCAATTGTCATATGATTCAAACCAGTATCCACGATGTATGATATTTTGTTTGTTTTTTAACAATAAAAAATTTGGCCTGAAGATCACCCGAGCAGAGATAAGACACTAGAGGCCAGGCAGTATGCTTCATACCTTACTCCGGGACTTGGAACTGAAACACAGAAAGTCTCTGTTAGTTCAAGGCCACCCTGGGTTACATGATGATTTGTAAGGAATCAGAGCTCACACAATCCTGGTTCCAGCACTTTGATATCACGCCATGAATCCCAGTACTAGAGAGGTGAGACAGGAGTGATATAGCTGTGTTGAGAGAAAAATATAAGGCAGGAGGATGGGCTCATTGTGGTCTGAAGCAGTCTAAGTGATGCAGTCTGAACGACTGGTTGAAGATTTTTAGAGACCAGGATCTTCCCTTTGGATTAGGCAATTGGCCAAGTAAAGGAGTCTCCACCGCTTCTCTGTCTCTCAGCTTTCACCCCGTATCTAGTCCAGGTTTCTGTTATTCAAGAATACCTGAATCATGATCCATTGCAAAATGGGAATGTATCTGATGTTTCCTCTCCATGATAAGGTGTTTATTGTTTTGGAAGGGGAGGAATGCAGGTAACAAATTGCCTGGGGGATGTATAGTGTTTATTTTTTTCTGTTTTTCTGATTCAGGATTTTGTGCCCATTAGTATGGTTGATAAAAATATATTATTTCTAATAATATATACACTACACATTTGGCTATCATCTTCTAAACTGTGATTTCTGAATGATTGGGTTCAATTTTTAGGCCTTTTGGATATTCTTCCCTTTCTCCCTTATCCTTTACAGTCAGAGTATATTTGAATATAAATACTTCATCGCTTACATTGCCCTTTCAGGATAACACAGAATCACCATGTATATATTTTCATCTTTGAATCAAAGCTAGCATTCTCCCTCATCCTTTGGATATTTCATTTTGCTTGTAATGTGAAATTAGAATTCACAATTCAGTGTGAGCAATGAAAGCTTTATGTTAAAATGTTCTTATTTTAGTCATTTCAGCTTTGGAAAGCACATAGTTGTGTGGACTAATTCAATGATTCACAATGATTGTATGCAGTAATTATTAAAATACATGTAAATTCATATCCACCGCAGTTCTAAAGACATTTTAAATATTACAGTTAATTATTTCAGTTCTTTCACGATTTTCTGAATTCAAACCATCTATTAAAATACTTTTATGAGTAGTATGGTAAGTAGAGTCATCAGGCCTCAGCTCTGTGCTATTGTGGGTAACGATTATTCTGAGATTGATCCTTTAAGAAGCTCTTTAGCCTTTATGGAAGTTGTGGAAAAAGACCAAGTTAACTAGCCCTCCCTACCTTTTCCTATAGGCGTGCATACAGAAGAGTCATCAAAGCATGCAGGCTTTTATAAGCAGCGGGCACTCTACAATCTAATCTGATGAGCTGCCTGTAAGTTTTGTAAAGTATACTCAGGTCCCAACCTAAGGTGACCACGCTTCAGGCTGCACAGTGATCCAGCTGCCTTTGAGTGGACCATGTCCCTGTAATTAATTCCTTTGTTCATTGGTCTGTTGCAGGAGGTCTTTCCGCCCCTCAACCAATAGCTGCACTGAGATAAGCCATTGGGGCATGTGGTTTCTCTCCATTCATAAAGCCCTCTATTTCCTTCCGTGCTACTCTCTTACTTCCTGGCTGGTCTGGCGATAGACTCTTTCTCTAGTTGTGAAGAGAGCTGTTGTCTGGGACTGATCATGAAGTTTTTCCCTCTAATAAATACTACCCTAGTAATAGTAATCCCAAACTGTGGTTTACGCCGTATGGCGCCGCTGAACATTTGCGCTTTTAGGACCCCTCGGGCTGCCGGCCGAATGGTTCCGGCTTGGCTGGGAACGCAGCTCCTCACTTCTCTGCCCAGTGCCGAGTCCGACACACTTGGCCTTAAGGCCCATAATATCCAGAGAGGCAGGACGATCTCTGAGGCCGGACAGGGTCGGTGGCATACACTCGGGGAGGCAGAGAAAGGCGGATCTCTGTGTGAGTTCAACTCGACAGGTGGTGGTGCTCGCCTTTAATCCCAGCCCTCGGGAAGCTAGAGACAGGCGGATTTGGTGAGTTCAAGGCCAGCTGGATAATAGGTAATACTGGTTGTTTTTGTTTCAACATGACTTTCACTGTTTGGGCTACGAACAATGGGTCTAATCATGCAAAATTTATATGACTATGAGGATAACTTTAATTTATTGGTTACTAGGTTTTAGTATTCTTTTGAATATTCTATAATTTAGGAAGATTATGGGTACTCCTCAGAACTCATGCAGGTCAGGAGATTCAGGAGATTTAGCGGGGATTCAGAAAAGTAGAGGTAATAATAAACAAAATAATAAAAAACTTGCGAAAATGTTGAAAAAATGGGGATTGGAACTGGTGAAACAGACAATAAGGCACAAGGACAGGATACAAAGCTAACACCAGCTATCAGAACTGGCTTAAGGGTTTTAGGGACAACTATACTCTAATTGTGACAAAGCGTCAACTTCTAAAGGCTCAAAGGGAGTCAGAGAACTAGATGGATGCCAATGTGTAATGAATGATCTGAAAGAAAATTAAACAGGCTTGTTAAGCTTTCCTTGCACGAATGCATATGTACAGAAATGAGTAAGGACTTGGGCTTCTAATGCTAGAGCTACCCCTAGATTTCCATCAGTTAGTGCTCTGCAGTTTTTGATAAGTGGACCTATGTCGAGTTTGGAATTATTTCAGAGAAGAATCCAAACATAGGACACAGCAAAGAGCAAAAGGTGTCTTTAAAAGTTTCCCAAGATCAAATTCTTGGTGCAGGAGAATAGCACCAGTCTGGGTCCAAAAGCTCTAAACGTATGAAGTATTTCTGCATCTATGTCACCTAAGCAGCTTTATGCTTGGAATAGGAACAAGATCCAAAAGGGTTGAATCATATACCCAGAATAGGCAGGGACAGAGAGAACTCCTTCATTGACTTTTTTGCAAAGACAATTAAGGCTCTGGTGACGTAGGTATCAGACCGGGATTCTAGACGAACTTCATGTGAATCTCAGTGATTGAGAATTGCAAACACCTTAGAGATGCAAGAAAAGATAATTGGGCCTTTTACAAAGTTAGATCAGCACCTATGGATGAAATGGATTCAGCATAAGTGTGAATGTTGAGACATTTAGCTATAATGATGAATCTTGGGTAGGAGAAGCTATTCCCACAGCAATGAGGAGACATCCAAAGCCTGGTGTTTCAGATTGGGAAAATTTTAGAGCATCTGAAAAGGGATTTGCAGGCACAGAATTTCCTAGGAATAATATCTCCTCTGGAATAAACAATAAAAATAGGGGACCTACGTGTGCTCCAGGTATATGAGGAGAAAGGGGCCGTCATTGGTCCCACGAATGCAGGTCAACAACAGACAAAAAGGCAACCCGATAAGGTACCCTTGGGGGGCCTCTCCGCAGGCCCCGAAGCCAACAGTGATAAGCTTCAGTCATTCCCAAATGTCACAGTGGAGTAATCATGTTGCCTCACCAAGAAATTTAAAAGCTCCAATTTCTGACGTAAAAATGTGCTGAATTACAGCTAAATGGTGAATTATGTGAAGGGGATGGAGTCAAAGAAACTCAGTAGGATTGAGTGAAACGATATTTTTGGCAGACTTATTAACAAAAGACAATAGATAAATGGTAATTTATTGAAGTTATGACATAATTGGGAATAAAGAAATATGATCTTAGAAAAATCCTTGTATGTTTCATATTATTATTTATTGAATATATATATATTTATTGAATATATATACACTATCTGCTCTCTCTTTTCTGTGTTATAGGATTAATGTTGAAGTTTTTTAAATAAACAATTAGTGTGAAGTGTGACATTTGAAGTTTCAGAGTTAAAGATTTAGCTTAAAAAAATTCTACCTGGTTGATATGACGTCATGATACTATGATAGCGCTACTACAAGACCTGTTTTGGGTACCATTGCTTGAGAAGATCCCAATTTGGTGCCATGAAATGGTGCACATCTTGTACAACATTCTGGCTAGACCTCCACAAAATACTGAGACTATTTGCAATTTTAAAAGAACATTGATCTTATGAAATTCTTAAATAGTCATTTTACTTTACAGGATCCCCAGAAAGAACTCGCTTCCATGACAGCTGAAGTAATTCAGAGGGGATACGTTCTCCCAGTAAAGTTTGCTGGGTTTCGGGTTTAGGGACATCATTTAGTTGGGAGGATTGGGGGAGAAATTTCATAAGCTCAGGGATCATTTGGAAAAAAAAAGAGGGTGATGGGGATAATAGATTTGTAATTGTGGTTATAATTTTTAGACAAATATGGTATTGATCATAAGTATATTCGATACAAAGTTAAATTATATCGACTATTGTATGGCATGTACTTCTATCTTCTGTTTAAAATATTTTTTTATGTATTGACATATATTGTGATTCGATATTTACCATATTGCAATGTATATTTTGTACATTGTTTATATTTGGAGGTCATTATCCTCATTTGTTAAGATGTTTATTGTCTTAAAATGTAAGTTAGGGATCGAATTATGTTGGGATTAATAGTCATCTAAGTTTGCCTTTATAATTAGAATAATTAGGTTATTTTAGATACAGAGATTATACTTCAGTAGATAGATGCACTTCAACTCCTCAAAGAGCCATGAGAAAAGGCCCATTCAATCACTCAGAGTTTCGTGGTAGTGAGACACAATTGTCCTGGAACAGCTTTTACATCCTTCTGAGAGAATGTTGACAAAGCACTCCACCTGGAGCCTTTCTTTTTAGACAGATGGCCTTAAAGAAATCTCACACTTTCAACTACTGACAGAGATAAGACTGCTTATCAATGGTTAAAACAGGTTTGTGCAATCTGCTAAGATAGGTCAAGAGTAGTTTGGTGCGTTTACTTTGAAAGAGTCAGTTATGTTAGGCCTTAGCCAAAGTTGGTTGAAGCTATGCTGTGAAATAAGACTTTGGGTGTTTGCCTTCAGGTAGCTAGTTGTCCCTGTGAACTGTTGCAGGTTTTTGGGTTGTTTCACTGAACTCTGTTCTAATTATAACATTATTTCTCCTTCTCGGATTCTTGATTGTTGAAGACTATCACAACTATAGTTACTTTCTCTCATGACTTGGAGTAATTTATTATTACCCAAAGTCCTAAGCTAGGTTAATAGGATATTTGTATTATGATATATAATTTCAAGTAGTAGGTTTGAGAACTCTCCACTTAAACAAAAAGGGGGGGAGGTGCTTGAGTGTCTTTCGCTACCTCCAACCAATAGTGCTGCTGAGATATTAGCCCAGTGTTGGTTTATCTCCATTCATAAAGCCTCTATTTCCTTCTGCTGTGACTCTCTTGAAAGCTTCCCCTTTGGTCTGTGTGACTAGACTTCTTTTCTCTAGTTGGCTGCAGAGAGATTGTTGTCTGGTGGATCGCGATCCCGTAAGTTTTCTCTTCCAAATAAAACCCTATGTATATAGTAACTCCAAACTGGTGTGGCATTGTTCAGTAGGTTTGTACGCAGGCAGTATTACACAAAGTGAACCCAATGAACTTGCACAGACCTCTGAAAACCAGACTTTGGTGATTTTAATGTTTTCATCTATTATTGAACTTCTCTTTTTGAAGCAGAAAAAGCACTCTGACCATCTTTGCATCTTGAATGATGCTCATATTTTTAACCTCTTCTCAATCAGTGCTTGGACTTAGGTGCCTTGTGCAGATTCTATTCTGCTTAAAAACATATAAATCGAACTACTTAGCCTACCCACAAGATTGACATATAACACTGCATTTGTTGTATAATTTTTTAAACTTATTGATGAATTTTTCTCACAAACATATATTCATCATAGATGGGAGTATAAAGCTTTGTGAAATAGAGTTCATATAGAGGGAGGAAAATTTTAGGACATTCAAATAATTAACAAGTTGTAGTGATTATCTTTCAGCATAGCAGGTTTTGCTTCAACATTGTTCTTGTTAACATGTAGAAGCTTAACGGAAGAAAAAACACAGCTTTCATTGCCTCTTTGTGTTGCCCTAGCCATTACTGAAGACACTGCCTGAGGTATATCCTAGTGAACAGTTCAAAAGCTTTACAGTTTTCCACAAACAATATCAAATATAAAGTAAATACAAGTCAACTTGAGGAGCTCATAGATTTTTTGATATATTCAAATTCATTTATAATATTATACTGTTTTCTAGAAAATTCCCACTCACTTAGAAATATTTTACTTTGAAGTTTATAATTGGCATAGTTTTAATGCAAAATTAAGTCTTGCAAATGGAGTTAAATACTTTGATGGTGAAAGCTCATTTGAGACTTTTTTAAATTAATACTATTTATGAATTTATATTTTAAATATACAAAGTATTTGTGTAGATACATTATTTACTGAATGTATGTTTTGGAAAGAGGTTATAGATATGTCAAGTCACAGAAGTGGAATTCAAAGATGAGTCACGATGTGCAGTTGGAACCAAATCTTGGTTGTTTTCTGTATGAGCAATGTCTCTAGCCCATAAAAGCTTTTCTTCAAGAATATACAATTCTCCTAAACTTACATTTAAAATATTATTTTAATTCGTGGATTCATATCTTGTTTCTTTTATTATATGATTTAATATTTCTAATGTCATGGCATTGGCCTTATGACTGTCTACCTTAATAATGAGTACTTTAAAGACTCCAAATGATACACTTTTTCTTAGATCATGCAGCCAATTCAGATTTAATACTCATGTGTTTGTGTGTAAACCTATGCCTCATGCACCAATCCTGTGTCTTGCAATATAGGCAGCAACGATGTCACATGAAGTTCATAATGGCTTGTAATTTTACGGAAGACTGTAACTCACAGTTGGCTTCACCTACAACAACGCTAATGCTCCTAGTGTTATGTTAGTGTATTCTCTCTTGAGTCAAAGGTGCGCTACTGGCTCGATACTGGAAAAAAGTATTCATTGACAATATTTCATATATTCTGCACTTTTAAAAATTGAGTAACTGTATTGTATAAAATTAACTTGCTAGAAAAAGATAAATTATCATAAGTAAGTTGTATCAGTAGATTAAACAATCTGCTCCTGAAAAATGTGTACTAAACTGCACAAGCTATAAAAACACAAGTCATAGGAACTCTACATCTAAAGTGATTTTTTTGGATGCCTTTACATACAAGGAATTACTACAGCCTGGGAAGACAGCTCATTTGGTAGAGTATTTATTACGAAAGCATGAGGACCTGTGTCCCATCTCTGCTTCCATGAGGCCGGTCCTAACCCTGTATGTTAAAGATAGGCCTTTGGTGGGATGAATGCACTTGTAACTCATCTGGGAGCAAGGGATGGCTGAATGAATCTTTGGGCCTCACTAAATGTTTTCAAACTGGTTGGAGTCAGTGAGTCTAACCAGAGAAAGCCTGTCTCAAGAAGTAAGGTGGGGAAAGAGGAGCGCTCACAAGTCAAAACACATGTTGCTTTGTAGATCTAGGTTTGATTCTCAGAACCCAAATGGGCACTCACAACTGTCTGTAGCTCTTTTTTCCTGGGTATCTGAAGCGTTTTCAATTTCCCTAGGATCATGCACATGCATGTAGCACATATATACAGACACACACACATGCATAAAATAAAATACATTAAAAATAAAGTAATGCAGATGGTGCCTGAGAAACAACACTTCAGAAATTATCTTCTGATTTTCAGGCCCCACATGCAACCAGAAACACATGCACATGCACCTGGATACACATGTGCATATGCATATATAAACATAACACACACACACATACACAGTCTACAGTGGACAAAAGTGAAATAAAATAGTGATGTTTATATATCAATAAAACATGCATAAAAACATGAGAGTTTGGAGTTGTTGTTATTTGCTCAGCTCTATAAAGACGGCTAGGGATCAATATGTAGGTATTATCTCAACAGCCAAAAAGAGTGATATGATGCAACTGTGTCTCCGCGTTGGTTTCATCTGTCATGTGTTTCTGTGAACTGGAGATCAATTTGATCACTAACCGCAGTTTTGCTTTTGGCAAGTTGTGTTGGCTTATTCTATTCATCAACTTGTTATTACTTCCCAAGAATCACTGCCATGCTGAGAAGACTTTGGGAATCATGAAGATCTTTTTCTAGGTAATGCAGTGCTGCACAAGGGCTGTCCCATCAGGCAGAGCTAGAGCAGAATCCTGCCTGTCTGCTTCAGGAAACCACAGCCATTATCTCTGGCAGTAACTCACTCATTTATTCATTGCCTCATTCGAATTGTTAGTTCCTACTGAAGACACCAGAAAATAACATAAAACATCATATTTTAAAGTACATGTGGCATCCTGGCTAGAATCCTGGCTCTACTACTAACTAGTTCCCTCACTGCATAAAATCTACAGAAGGCTATTTAAAAAGTTTTGGTATATATTTTCAGAATAAATCAGATTGCCTAGTTTATTTTTCTTAAACATTAAATAAAAGTGAACACACAAATAATAGATATAGTATCAATTCAGTATGTATACCAAATGCAAATACATCATCATTTCTACTTTTAGACCAGGGACAGCAGATGACTCAGTGTGTAAATATTTGTTGCACAAGGTTAACATAAGTGTCTGATGCATGGAATCTGTACAGAAGCTTGGGATAAAATAAACTATATATTTATAAGTTCTTTGATATTTTCCTTAAAATGGATTTCTAGAATTGGGATCAAATTTCATACATCATTTTCACCTTTTAGTTATACGTTGTTTGTAAAAGTATTGATAGAAAATTTTCTAATTTTAATTCTGATGACAATGTTTTGTTTATTGCAAGGATGTTTTGTTAGAGGATTCTGTTTTTTAATCAAATGTCATGTAGTTTAAGGTAGAACTCAATTCTTTTATATTGTCTAAGCAGAGCCTGGCCAACACTCTATATACCTGCTCTGTGATGCATGTCTATGCTCTTCAAGCAGTAATCACAGAGCTCTTGCAGGAACTTTAAGAAGATAAAATAGTTTTCTGACTCATGAGGATTAGTTTTTTCCCAACTGCAATGCTTTGTCTGTGAACTGAGGTAGGAACTTAACGTAAAACTGCTTTAAACAAACAATGAAAACAAAAATCAAAGCCAAATAACAGCAACAACAGCAACCAAAACAATGAAACAAAAGCAGAGCAACAACATTCCCAACTCAGGTGAACGTCTGAGAAGCTTCTGTAAAGCAAAGGACATGGTCAAGAAGACAATATGGCAGCCTACACAATGGAAAAAAATATCTTCACCAACCTTAATCAGATTCATTTCTGGTGGCTGATCTTGAAAAATACAAAGAATTCAGGAAATTGGTTTCAAAAGAACAAATAATCCAATAAATAAAATGGGGTACAGGCCTAAAGAGAGAGCTCTCAAAAGATGAATCTAAAACAAAAGCATACCTAAGGAAATGTTAGCATCCTTAGCCATTAGAGAAATGCAAATTAAAACAAATCTGAGTTTTCATATTATACCTGAAAGAACAGCCAACATCTAAAGCACTGATGACAACTTTTGCTGGAGAGATGTGTAAAGAGAACTCCCCTCCATTTCTGGTGGCAGTGCAACTTTGGTACAGCCACTTTGGAAAATATATGGGCATTTCTTGCAGGTAAATTAGGAAACAACCTAACTCAAGACCTAGCAATACCTACTTGGATATATATCAAAGGATGCTCATTCATACCACAAGGACATGTGCTTCTAATTTTACAGCAGCAGCATTATTTGTCATAGCCAGAAACTGTAAACCACCTAAATGCCCCTTGACTAAGAAAAGGATAAAGAAGATGTGGTATATTTAGACAATAGGAGTACTACACAGTGGGAAAAAAATAATGACATCTTGAAATTCACATGTAAATGGATGGATCTAGGAAACATCACATTGGGTAACGTATTCAGACCCCAGAATAACAAATATAATATGTACTCATTTCTGAAGTGACTTTTTGACATAAAGCAAAAAGAAACGACTCTAAAATCCACAATCCCAGAGAACTCTGAAACAACAATGAGGATCCTAACAAAGATATGCATGGATCTAATCTACAAGGGAAGTAGAAAAAGACAAGATCTCCTGAGTGGAACTGGGATCATGGGAATCACAAGAGAGGGTAGAAGGGGAGAGAGGGGTGAGAAGAAAGGGAGTGGTTGAAAAATATATAACTCCAATAAAAACAATAAAACAAACAAATAAATAAATACAAAAATGAAAATATATTCATCCCTTTCCTTAATACACTATGACATGAATTTGAACAATATCATCAAATGAATCCAGGTATCTATATTTGTTGATAAAGGAAAGAAAGGTTGAAGGTAGAGGGAATAAGGAAGAGGAGGGAAAGAAGGGAGGTGTTGCCATGGAAAGAAAGTTGAAATGTCACTCCTATTCATGGATATAAATTATTTGTGGCATGCCGGAGATCTCTGGTGAAGTAGAGTTTTAGTATATAATCAAGAGTTCAGAAGCATGCTGAAGTAGCATTATAAAATGTTCTAAAGCTGGTTTGTAGGATGCTGCAAACTGTGATATACTGTTAAAATCAATCATTGCACAGTACAATGACTGAATTTATAGTATATACATTGAAACTGTACTTATGATAATAAACAGGAATAAACTGTATATGATAACAAACAGGGAATAAAATATTGATAAGTACTCATAGTCTGTTTATTATTAAGAAATAAAAAAACCTAGATAAAGGGTGCTCTACAATGGAATTATTTCAATTACTAAGAATAATAATTATAAACAAAAAATTATCTTCCTTTTTAGAATAATTCTTTTAGAATTTTGAAAGTTAATAAAAAATTTCAAAATATTTGAGGATATTTCTCAACAAACTATACAAGAACTTTCCTAGAAATTTTCTGCATTAATTAAATGTTGCTATACTTTTACATTGATTTAGAGAATTATCCAAATGACTGTGTTTTTTTGTATATTTAGTTGTTATTTGCTTGGAAATTCTAGAAAAAAATGTTTATGCCTTTCTTTAACTCTGAAATAGAAATGTATCATTTAAAGACTATTTTTTAGGCATTATTTTTTTTTGTAACGTGTCAGGTTTTTTGCTGCCTGTCACCAGAGCTTGGATCTTGTCACTGCACTCCGTCAGCATTTGCTGGATTTAAAATAGGGATCAAAACAGCTTCATGTTTCTGCCCAAGGTCACACAGCTTGTATAACTGGAATTTCTAGCAAAAAATGAATAAAGGTCAATCATAACAGAACAGCATATCATTAAATTATTTTTTTATAATTTAAGATTATAATATACCACACCCCCATTCCCTCACTGTAGAACTTCTTACATGCCCCAAATCCATGCTCTTTCTTTACAAATTGCTTACAGATATAAATGTTGTTGCCAAATATTCATCCTGAAAAGAAACTTGTTGGTATAGCTTATAGAAGAAAGATCATATTTCTTAAAGTTTGCCTTAGTGCTACTATATAGATTCCTCAGTTTCCCCGTTTCACTTGTGAAGCAAGAACCAAACAGAAGAACCCCTGTAGTTAAACTTTGCTATTGCCTGGTGATTTCCAGATCTGAGAATCCAAATATCTTGGTTCTGCAAAAATTTACGCTGAGTCTTTTTCACCATGGAATCTTCAAGAGTTTTCAAGAGTGCCCCCTTGCCCAAAAAACTTTGTCCCTGAACTTTTGAATGGGTACAGAAAGTATTTTGGACTATCTCCTTTTTCTTCACTCCCAGAAAAAAGAGGTTATATGTAGTATAATTAATATACAATGCCTGTTCTGCTGAGACTATTACACATATATTTTTTGAAGGCAACACAAAATTGAAACTGCTCCTGAAACATAAAATTATACCATGAACTCCAGGTTGATGCTTTCAAGTCCCATTCCTGCAAGCTACCATATATGTGGAATACTCTAATTTCTTGTGCTCCTTCAAGTTTCAGCAATGCACCTTAGACCCTTAGAACTAATTTTGAAGTTTTCTTTCTTTCTTTTCTCAGACAGATGATTTTTTCGTTTTAATTGAATACTTCATTCAAATGTTTCCTCTGCTGATTTCTGCTCTGGAAGCAGCTAGGTCCCAAATCAAATCACAACTGAAGGACCGAGTGAATATGTGCCCTAAAAAACCAGGGCTTTTGGAACAGCAAACAATAAAACAAAACCCAAGCCTCTCCTTTTCACTCAGAAGGACTGGAAGTCACTGTCAATCCCACCCTGCAACTGTAGACACCTTAGAGTCTGGACTGCACAGAAACTTGGGAGCTAGGAACAAGGTAGTACTTCCTGTTATGGTATTGGTCTTTTTATGAGTCTCATATTTTAAGCTGGTATGTACTCTTTAAATCTCTTAAACTGTTTTCTACGGTAGTTTGGGTTAACCTCCCATTGCCAGAAGTTTCTTCTTTCTGCTCCCCTCTTTTTGCAAATGTGGACCTTACCTGTTAAGAGCCAGTATACTGCAGCTATATTTAATCCAGCCCCTCAACTGCTCAGAGATCTGGGGAATGTGATGCTTGGGCCATTTAATTATTAAAAACTTTTTCACAACAACAAAAAGGACAAGTTGGCTCCTAGCAGCAGCTCTCTGCTCCTCCAAAGAAGACAGCTCCCTCCAAAGGAGACAGACACACGGAGAACAACGTCTCTGCATTTCGCTTCAACTGCAGAGCGCTAACCATTGGGCAAACCTGCCTTTCATCTAAACTAGAGATCTCTAGACGTGGACGGAATCGCTGGAATCAAGCAGCCTAGTGCTCAGGTATGTAGGCTGGTCCTACAGATTTCTTAGCCCACAGATTTTGGAGCCTGGCAGGCCCTGCGCCCAGCACAAAGCTCAAGTGCAACCTTCAGCGACCATGGGGGACCCCAAAAAGAGTAGCTCTGGGTGCCAACCAAGTAAATTCTGTTTTTTTTAATCAGTAACCTACGTAAAATCTTATTTTAAAGATTCTGAATTGACAGCTGAGAGGTTTTGCCAGGTTGAGGTTTTTGTAAGTGTTCACCAAACAGGTTTAAATCAAATTTATCTCTTATGCTACAGTATTATATATCTTAAAACTTCTGTTTTCACAAACCCAAGGAGAGTTCTCTTGAGTCTCAAGAGTTCGAATTAAAACAGGTCAGATACCCCAATCGGTCAAAAAAAAAAATTAACCTTAATTTAACTCCGTGTTTGCCAATACCTTAGGTCATGCCACAAAACACAGGTCAAAAAGCAGACAGTGACGCCAAGATGCACTTAACCTCTCTTGCGCTCCTTCAAGACAACGCGCCCACAAATCAGCAGGAAGTGGTTTTGAGACGTCCCAGTTCTTCAAACTGGGTTAATCTGCTTTTTATTATAAGGAAGACCTGGGAATGTTATGGTTTTGGTCCGTTTAAGAGATCTAATCTGCTTTTTATTATAAG
>CAWTZC010001493.1:0-25570 GCA_963919715.1 Microtus obscurus
GTTCTGCACCACATTAAACAGAATAACCATACACCTCTATTTCAATAAAAAATAACCAAGCCAGAGCTTAACTTGTACTATCTGTTTCTGCTAATGTTTCTTTTTAAGACAAAAAATAGTACAACAGCATGTGGGTGGTTTTAAGATAGTAGTATCTAACTGCTTTAGCATATTGTTGAGAAATAAAAACTCAAGTAACTGCTGGGCAGTGTTGGCACACACCATTAATCCCAGCACTCAGCTTGCAGAGGGACCTGGATTTCTGTGAGTTCAAGGCCAGCCTGGTATACAAGAGCTAGTTCAAGAACAGCTAGGACTGTTGCAGGGAAACCCTGTCTTGAAAAAACAAAACAAAACAAAAAAGTAACATTAAGTAATTTGTGCCATATCAGATTGCAGGCTATGGATAAATCTGAGAAGAATGTCAAATTTTCAAAAAGCAATTGCAATTCCTCTCTACTGAGATTTTTTTTTTCTGTTGGGATTAAAGTGTGTATGAGGGTGTCCATGTGTGTATGTGTGTGTGTGTGGGGGGGTGTGTTTCTTTTATTTTGTTCCACCTAAACTAAAAATAGTTAACTCCTCTTTCTTTGTGTCCCAACAAAAGACATCACTTTCTACGTGTGAAAGTTCTGCTCACAGTGCCCCTTAGATTTCAGTCCTTTCAGTCCCACATGGGACTATTGTTGTCTTGATAGTCGCTAAATCTATCCAGTCTTCTCTTGCACTCTCCGTCTGAAGACTGCAGAAATAAACTTCCAGGAGACTCCTTAGCTCTGTATTGTCAGTTTCTCCTGTACCCTCGTACAATGCCCGGGTGCACTATGGTAAAAGGGTGGTTTTGGTTTTTTGCTTTCCTGAATATGAGATCCATCCTAGTATGTTAATTGTTGTCTGAAGTAAAAATAAACTTGATGCACAATGGCTCTTTCCTGTTTATTGAGCTTCTGCCACACTTCAGATTCACCTTTCAGTTCTGCTTTTGATAAATGGCTAAACAGAAAGATATGTGGTCCATGGAAGAATTAGTGTGGAGGCCATGAACAAAGACCTTCTTATGCTGTCCAATATGGAGAGAAGAGTCTAGAAATCCTGCAGGGAACTCTGTTTGTGCCTTCTCATCTCATTCTTCCCTGGGGCTTATTTTGCATTCTATATCAAGAGTCATTTCCTGAAAAGATACAAGGTAATAACTTTCAGATTGTAATTTCCCAATGTAGAAAAGATAATGTGGTTTCAAACAAGGGACATCCTGTTTGTTTTGAAATATTTTATTATTTGTTCATTTGTTTTGTTTACTTATTTGATGCAATTTCATGTAAAAGGCTTTGAACAAAGACATACGTAAGTAGCTGACTATGCGCCACTTGAACACATTCTGTTTCTTCAAATAGTTGGAAGTCATTGCAGTTTAAGGCATAATCAGACACTAATCCAGGGTTAGTGGACAGAGCACAGTGAAGACAGGATTAGTGGAAGCAGGGATCTCAGCAGACATGAACATAGGTTTTCTGGCTTTCTTCATCCCCACTCACAGTGGAGGCCAACATCCAGCTGCTCGCAGATTGCATTCTCTATTTCCTCCTGCATGTTCCACTTTATGCAAAGAAGTGGTTCTCAGAGAACGACCAGCTTAAAAGGAGAAAAACAGAAAGTCAGAGACCCCATTGCTGTGTGTCCAGCTGTGAAACTGATGGATGTTTTCAAGGCTCTCACACAGTAGCTGCGGTTGCCAGTTCAAAACAAAAGAGGGAGAAGGTAGGACTTAGGAGGCAAAATCACTTTCCCACAGTAAATGGGCTAAGGAGTATGTTAGGGGAGAATAATGCAATAAATACAGTAGATCAGTGAAGGAAAGACAGCCCAGGAGAGCTTGCAAGGCAGCATCTGCCAGCACTGAAAAAAACTGCTGGGCCCACTTCATCTTGCAGCCCAGAGAATTTCTTATCCCAGAGGACCTGTTTCCCTCCCTTCTGTCAGTGAGCAATCTCCACTGCTATTGCCTAATGCTCAGAAGGCGCAAAGAGGCCTCCGCTTGACCCCAGGTTTCAGCCAAAAAGCCTGAGGCTGGCAAAGAAAGTGGGCATTACAGTGAAGCAATCAGAGAAATGTAGTAAAAGCCAGGATTTATAAGAAATGAGACGCCAGGTAAGAGAAAACTTGTTTACTGAAGAATACGACATATACTGGCTGTAAGAAATTTAGAGGCATGGAGAATATTTTTTTTAATTAAAGCAACATTTGATTTTAATAGTTTATTCCTTGGTTTGCTTCACCTGTTTTGACAGCGAATTTTATTATAGGTGCATAATGTCCTGATGTGAGAATCCAAAGCAGTGGATGACAGAGAGAAAGAGAAAGAAAGACAGACAGACAAACAGATGGAAGAGAGAGAGAGAGAGCCTTCTGGTCCTAGTTCTGTACTATAAAGTCCTGCTTTATTTACATACATTGCACATAAAAAATTATAACACCAGCTATTACTATCCACTAATGTCCAATTTAGAGAAGATCTGGCATATTTAATGAATTGGCTTTCTCTAGGCAATTGGAACAAAGCAGAACTTAAAGCATTAATCTTTCAAGAATACAGTTTTAAAAGGATGCATGGGGTTTAAGAGATGACTCATTCCATAAGGCACATATAACACAGGTTGAGCTCTTGAATTTGACAGTCTGTTAACCCTGTAGAAAGTCAAGTATAGTGATCCCATTGGTGTATCCCCTGGGCTTGTTAACTGAATATGTGAGACACAGGTCTCAGTGAAAGACCGTGTATCAAGAAACAAGATAAATAGCTCCAGAGGAATGATACCCATGATGACCTCTGGTTTGCACATGCATGTGCATACATATGCATTGCTCCAAATGTGTAGGAATGCATATACTTGAATATACTAATTTATACACAAACACACGAATGCATAGTTAATTTTGTACATATTTATAGCTTCATTATATATGGATATATACATGTTCTAGAATATGTATGTATGTTGATGTGTTCATAAACAAGCCACATATGAAAACAGCTAATGCTTCAGGAAAATTCTTCTGGCTTTTGTGGAATCTGTAAGTGGATTTGAAGTCTGTATTGCCAAAGACACCTTGCACTTAGGACAAAGAGCCCAGAGCCTTTGAGCTGGATCTGATGTGGTTTGGGTAGAGGTTACATTGCACTTAAGTCCTAGCAGGCTGTGACTCCTATGAACTACAACAGTGATCAGCACAACTTAGGTTCTAGTAGTAACCAACAGCTATCCTAGGAACTAAAGAGCAAGTAAACCGAAGAAGAACCATGCATAACGTTGCTGACAGTCTATGCCCTATGAGACCACAGATCTCAGAGCAGAGCTTATTTCCTAAGCCTGTACAAACTCTAACTGCAACCCCATTTTAAATACTTACTATCCAATGTGGCCATTATATACTGAATATAAACATTATTTGTTTAAAGCAAAGAATAACAACAAAAACATGAAGGGATCATACTAATATCGTCATAAAAATAATTCATAATATTTTAGGTAAACATGTTTTTCCTATTGTAGGTGTGCTTAACTGATATTGTACTTCATATTGTTGCTGAGATTATGAGCCAGCCACAAAGGGGTGATTTGAAAGCAAAATAATCAGCCTCCACTTTGCGTATCTCATTTGTTGGTCAAGTAGCAATTTTCCCTACCATGTTCATGTTTCCCATGTACATCTACTCTGTAATTGTCCTGCCCCCATTCCTCACCATTTGAGGAATCTGCAGATGGTACCAATTGTGCGATTGTAAGGCCTTTCCTTTGCTTTTGGTGTAACTCTCTCATTCACTGTGGCAAATGAACTTTGAAATCTGATCCACACCGCAGAGTGAATGAAATAATTCACTTTTACATCTACTGAATTGATATGATGCTATTTATACTTCCTTTGTTTTCCCTACAATTACCATCCTGAATCCTACTGGAGCTCTAAGATAATACATTATACATAAAGTTGTGCCTCTTTAAATGTGAAACACTCTGAACTTCGAAAGACAGCCACCCCACATGGTTTCACAAAGTGGACCTCTACATATCAGGCAGTATTATTGTTAGTCCTTTAGAAATAGTTCCACTTACTTAGCTCACATGCTGGGCTCTCAAATAGGAATTATATGCTGAATTCTGCCCTACTCTTCCAAACCATGCTGGTTTGGTCATACATATTACAGTCTGTGGGTTTTAGGTTTGTGTTGGTTCATTATTGTTGGTCACAGGACAGGAAGGTGCTATTTTAACAGCTTTTCTGGGATACTCTAAGAACTGGTTTGCTGAAAGAGTTCTTTGAATAAAATATAGGGAATTAATTGGAAGGAAACAAGGCAGTGCTGAGCTCCTATTTAATATTTACAACAGTTGGTGAATCAAGGTGAAGGGCAAACTCTGCTAACACGAGAGACCTTCTCATTAGAAAAGTTTTAACTCCTGCTGTCCTGCTGCAAACCTGGATCAAATGACTCATCACATGATTGCTTTCCTTTCTGCACGCATCTAGAAGTTTCATCCAGGGATCTGATTTACAGCCTGTGTTTGGATAACCAAATGCAGCAAATAACCTAGATGTTTTATGAGATTTGGAATTAAATAAGCATGTGAAGTATTCCTAGATATAGTGTTCTACATCAAAGTGATGATTCAACTCCCTACTCTCTGCTTTCAAATGACATGCTATCTTCCTTTCAAGGGGAGATGCGAGGAACTGGCTGATAAGCTCCGTAATGATCAAAAATACAGCTTTCTAGTTGTTTCTGTGATTTCCAGAGGCACATTCTCTTCACTTTCCTTACCCAGACACTAGTTTTTGTGTCTCATTAGTTAGGAGAGGTAGGAGTAGTTTTTTTTTTTTTTTTTTTTTTTTTTTCATCACCCTATGGAATTCTCACATCTGTGAAAACAAGGCAGAAAGTTACCCAGCTATAGGTTAACTCTGGATGTTCATTAAAATACCAGGTTTGTCAGGAGAGGAAAGAGTGATCATGTTCTTCCTAGGAGGCTCTGGGGAGGAAGCCTCGCTTCAGAGAAGGCTACAGTGCTCATTAACAGCATTGCCTGTCCAAAACAAACAGCCAACTCAGAGCAGAAGGCAGGTGGATTATACTCACTTGAGCTCAAACCACAGGAGTAAGAGTTTTGTTTCCCAAGCTCCACTTGAAAATTAAGGGCATTTATGTTTAGTATCCGGAAATGCTGTTGATCTCCGTTGAGAATTCGAAAACCAGTTACACCAAGTCTCTTCCCGTTGCATTAATAGACTGACGACCCATGAAACACTTTTGGTTTATTTTAAGGTAACATCTCACTCTACAGCCCGTATCAGGCAGAAACTATATTGCATAGACTGAACTGTAACTCTGAGTGATCCTCCTGCCTCAGCTGTCTGGTCCTAAGAATGTGGCATTAGCAACTACTACTACTATTGCTGATTTATGCATTTCTGAAAATGTGAAATGCTGATGCTATAAATAATTTTTTTATCTTCCTTCCACATTCAGATCTTCCAGAGTGGAAGCATCTAACATAAAATCAGTTGTCATGGTAAGAAACCATGAAAATACAGTTTACATATACCTACCTTGCCAACCAAGTGGAATTTAGGAAGTTGGGATGATTCAATGTAGTAATAGAATTCGCATTTGCCACAAAAGACCACTTCCTAAATATAACCCCAGCAGCACAGATACTGATAATATTAGTTGATGATAATTATCTTAATATCTTCCTTGTATTATATGGTATGATAGCACATTTGATAATATCCATTTATGATAGCAAATTTTTGGGTTTTCTGTAGACTAAATTAGTCCACTCTAAGAATATCAATTTGAAGATTTTAAAAACAATGTCAAATCAAATAGTAAAATATTAATTATTTCTTTTTCTTTCAGTATCTTATGTATAACTTGTGTGTGTGTGTGTGTGTGTGTGTGTGAATACAATTTGTGCTGTGTGGTGGTGTCACACACCTTTAATCCCAGCACTTTCAACCTAGGGCAGAGACAGAGATCTCTGTAAGTTTGAGGCCAGCCTGCTCTCCAGAATGTGTTTCAAGGAAGGCTCCAAAGATATAGAGAAGCCCTTTCTCAAAAAAAAACATAAAAAAGGAATGCAATTTCTATATTATTCATGTGTGAAGTAAATGACAGCTATTTCTCACTGTACTTCTTTTGACAGATTTAAATTGTCTTTCTAATGTGTCAAACTTGAGAGTATCTTGTTGGCTTATGACATGGGGTAACACAGCATACATAGAAAGTACTTCCAGTTGTGAAAAGAATGAGTTCTTTTCAAATGCTAACTACCAACTCACAGTTCACACGTTTTAACAGTAATAGGAGCTTCAGCTTTTAAAAAGCCATAAATGGAAAATACCCTAAGCAGCATCTGGTCACACAAAGTAGATTAGAGTCACTTTCTTTTTGGTCCGTTTTAGCTTTGAAAGCCAACAAGCCTCTTATTTTAATCTTTATTTATCATTGTTTGCTATACAACCAATTATATTTCTCAATTACAGTGTACTTACCCTATTATGTTCCCCTGTTATTATAATCATGCTATAATGAAGAATTTTCAAAATTAAATTAATTACATGCCCCCAATTATTTTTCAGATCTAAAACAAAGTATTACAATGCTACAACCATCTGGTATTACGTGTCACATTAAATAATAAATCTGCATTAACAGTAATTACATGGTGGTTGAGACTATTAAGATCTGAGCCTCTTCGTCCTGTTCTTTTGTTTGAACGAAAGATGAAAATTTTCAATTTAATCCCTAAGTTTTCTGTGTGTATGTTCTTGTCTGTAATATTAGAAATCTTACCACAGGTAAGATTTTATTAGCATTTATTGCTAGTAGGACCTAGATGGTTTACTTTGGAATTCTGCCTTATCCTTCTATGCTCATGTGTCTCACTTATTTCATTTTAGATAATATTCCTCTAGAATCTTTTGAATGTATAGATGACATGTAAATAGATCACCTAATAATGTTAAACAGCATCCTATACAATAATTTAAGTACAGGATAGATTTATGCTCATTTACTTTATGTTTCCATTTCCCTCTCTATTCCTCCACATAAAGCTAAATTAATATTTAAAACAAAGACACCCACCATTTATCACTTACTAGATTTTTTTATAATGATGTGCTATAATTGTTTTTAGGGATTAAATATTAACCAATCATAAAGTACCCAACACAGATTAAATGAGCATCGGACCATATCAAAAGATTTGGATTAAAGGTGTATGTTAACTACCCACCTAAATTATCTAGATTATAAGTGGGTTTTCCAAGTTCAAATGATTTAATTAAGAAAATTTTCTCATAAGTATGTACAGTCTCTTGGGTTTTAGCTAATTACTGATGTAGACAAGTTGACAACCAAGAATAACCACCAAATGTGTCCAGTATTATTCATGATATAACTTTTAATTATCCCACAATTACTAATTATATTGAAATTAAATATATTTTAATAAAGTATATTTTGAATAAATACCCAATATTTCTTGTTAAAAATCAAGTTATATGCAAACATTTAGTCAGTTGCACTTAGACTCCATACCTGGTATCTACCTGTGAGCTCTGAATGCCCACAACAATTGAAGAATATGTTCACTGTGAATCATTTTTACCCCAGCAGGAAATAATAATATAGAACACACACCTAACCTAATGGATTTGAAGTGAATATTAGTTACTGAAATATAGGTAAGAAGTCCTTTCACCATATAGGGAAATCACCAAAAATGTGCAATTAGATTACATGTTAGAAGACCTCATACTCCCAAAATTAATGGTTAAGAAATATTAAATGTGATTTTTCTCCATATGTGGAATGTTTTCATATAGATGCATAACAAAGTGAAAGACCATGAAACTATAGCTTTAAAAAAATATGGAAACAACAGAATTGTACAAATATGAAGGTTTACTCTAATCTTTCTGGAGCCTCAATGATTGGCCACTGTTTAATGACAAACAATTAAATGCAGAAATTATGAATCTAGCATATATATATATATGTATATATATATATATATATATATATATTGTAAATTTCACAAAAGAAAATCAGCTCTGGACACACTAATATTTGAAAATAAACTCAAATAACACATTGGCAAAAATGCATACAAATATATAAATCGTTTGGTGTTAGCAATTATATAACATAGCACACACAGATGTGTGTGTGTGTGTGTGCGTGTGTGTGTAGTAATTCTTTGGTTATTTTATGTAAATAAAGCGAACCATCTCTGACTATTTAGTGATGGATTATTTGAATATTTAGTTGCAATATATACATTTTAGGTCATATTTTCAAAATGTGAAAGAATAAGTGTGGGATTGATACAAGACAGTTGAGCACAGGTGCTGAAAGGGTAACAACATACGCTTCTGTCTCGGTGCCTCAAAGCCAGACAAAACTTAGACACAATTTTTGCTTTACAACATATTAGTAATGTGGCCTTTGAAATATCACCCTATTCGTTCAGATTTGTGTTTTTGCTTTTTTTTCTCTCATTTACAAATTCTTAAAGGGGAGATCGTAATAGAAAGTTGTGAGGATTACAGTTTAATTCTTTACATGGTTCCTTCCAGGAACACTTACTCTATTTAGAAAATATTACCATAAGAATAAGGACGTTCATGCATACACTAATGTGGAAAAAAAGTACTTTTCACATTGTTCACTGACGGGAAACATTATAACTGAATATAAACTGTTTATGGAAATAGTCAAAACTTCACTAATAACAAAGGGAAAACTTTTGTGCTTATAATTTGGATTTAGAAAGTTCTTTGTGTTTAAAGGACACCACCGGGCTCACAAATGGTTGTGGATTGTCATGAAATTACTCTGTGCACAGGTACAGTGCTCTTTTCAGTTGTGAATTATGTAGTCAAGGTGGTTCCTTATCCATCTCACAAATACGAACACATTGGCCAGTGTACAAACTTGTATGTATGCTCATTGTGAGAGATACTTTACCTTTCTCCTGTCATGGGCTATGAGATTACCTTTGAGATTTTCACAGTGACATGCCTTTGATTTTTATGACTTAGGCACAAATTTATAATAATAAGTACAATAAATATAAAATAAATAAAGCATAATAAAATAAAGAATCACTTAGCTAATATTTTAGGTTTCAAAATTTGGTAACAAAAAGTCACAGACAAGCCTACATCCAGAAACAATGTGCTTAAGTCAGGACTGAGTGATTGTCACATGAAGGATTTCACTACACACACCATTTCTGCATGAAGAGCTTTGTTTTTCAGCCCAATACCATCTGTTACTACAAAGATGCTATTCTTACACATGAACTAAATATATATATATATATATATATATATATATATATATATATATATATATATATATACTGCATGGATATGTGTGTATAAATGTCACATTTTTCCTCCTAATATTTTATTTTTAACTTGTAATTTTATTTTATTTTTATTTATCTTAGAAGTATGTTGTAACAGGTACTGGAAAACACCATTCACCTAATCTCGATTAGTCTGTTTGAGTAACATTGATCTTTGGATTGAATTTATAGTACATACGCTTACATAGGTGACAACCATGAAGCTTACTCTTAGCTAAGTTTTGTCTGGCAATGGAAGGGTGTATATGGATAGAGGGCATTTGGTGCACTGGAGCTTGTGTTACACATGTGAGTTACCACACATAATTACTAGAAACTGAACTCTGTTCCTTTATAGAGCAGGGCAGACACTTAACTGCTGAGACTCCCTAACCCCCCACTTATGATTTGGAACACCTAAATTCAAAGGCAAAGGCAAAGGCAGAAAAAAAAATAAAAAAAAAATTTGTAAAATAATTATGTTATAGTATTTTTTACCTTTCTTTTTATTTATTCTTTGAGGTTTTTTTTCCATCATGCATCTTGATTCCATTCATTTCCCTGTCCTTTTGTATCTTCCCTTTGTTGTTGCGGCCTCCCCTCTGAAGAAAAATAAAGTTTAAGATACTCAAAAAAGAGCTGGAGAGATGGCTCAGCGGTTAAGAGCACTGACTGCTCTTCCAGAGGTCCTGAGTTCAACTCCCAGCAACCATATGGTGACTCACAGCCATCTATAATGAGATCTGGTGCCCCCTTCTGGCCTGCAGGTATACATGGAAGGAATGCTAAATATACAATAAATAAATAAATCTTAAAAAAAAAGAAACTAAAAGGGAAAAAAATAGGAAAAAATGAGTTTCCTCATGGAAATGGTAGTGTGCAACAGTGAGCCATATAGGAAACCCTTCTTTCCATATATACATATTTACTTGCAAATGTTCATTGCAAAGAGTCATTGGTCTGGTCGAGGTTCTGGTTTCTGCTACACTGTCAATGCTGGACCCTCACTGGGACTCCTCGTGTTTATCCTGCTGTTGCCTCGTGCTGTGGACATCATACAGATAGGATCTGCAGGACCTGCCCCTTCGCATGCTTCAGCAGACCACAACCAGCTCATAACCGTGGTTCTGGTCCTGGGTAGTTGTCAACCCACCAGTTCTCCCCCATCCTCACTACCAGGGTGAACTCTCAGCATTGCCCAGGCTGGTTCAACCCTCGCAGTGATGAGCAAGGGGCTGGGCTGTTTCTCCTGTTTTCATGCCCTCAGAGACACCTCTCCCACACCTACATCAGGACCAGCTCTACTGTGTTGCTCGGGCAAGGTACAGAGGCCACTCTGCAGAATGCTTCAACTGGTGAGAGGGAGGGCTACCTCTCCCAATCTATGACTTCAGGCCCAGCTCTCCCACCTGCCACAGGTGGGAAGGTAAAGAGCAGGGAGCGCATCTCTCTGTTCCCCACGCTGCTGTAGGGTAAATATGCTCCCATGCTCATGTTCTTAGGGCAAATTCTATAGGGTCATTTCTACCATACTGCCCAGACTAGGCTCACTACTTGGAATGCTGCAGCTGGTAGGAGCAGGGTAATCTTTCTTGACCACCATAGGTGGCACGGCCAAAAAGGGGTCCCTTTCCTTTGCCCTCACCACCGCCTGGGAGATAAGGGTGGTGTGGCAAGCTATCTCATTGTTACACCCTCAAGACCAGTTCACCAAGACCACCTCCAAACCGGGTCAGCGCAAGTCATGAGGAGGGTCAGCTGCCTCACCAACTGGAAGTGGTAGAAGCAAGTGGGGGGGGACCCCTTGCCCACCCACCATACCACAGGCAATGGAGGCAGTGCCAACTATGTCTCTCTCTCCTCCTCCTCCAGACTGGCTTCTCTCTAGTCAGCTCTACTGTGCTGCCCAGAAAAGGTACAGGGTTGGTTCTTCCAAGCGCTACAACTGGTGAGGGAACAGAGGAGTAGGGCATTTCTCCCCCACCTATGTCACCTCGTGGTAGATGATGGGGCATGACCTGGTCTCCCATTCTCATGCCCTCAGGGCCAGCTCACCCTTGCCCCTGTGAACAGGGTCAGCCCTATTTTACTGTCCAGGTGAGGCACAGGATTCTCTCCTGAGTGCTTCAGCTGTTGAAGGACAGGACTTGCATCCAGTAAAGGGTGGGGACAACTGTACAGCCATATTGGAACCATAAACATCAACACAGACTGTGGCTGCAACAGGGCCTTGAACCCAGACATGGGTCCTGGATGCAGCCCAGATCCAAATATCACCAAAGCTCTAGGTGGGGATAAAGCCACCGACCTCATTCCACTCCTCAACATTTTCACCTCCTCAGATAACTCTCTGTTCATAGGACATGTACCAGTCACACCCTTTCCTCTACCATGTCATACATTTGCTTACCATGATAGTGCCTGTCTGCCTGGCACTGCATAGCTCGTGGTGCTGGGCAGGACCATGTTTCCTCCTGGGAACCTCAAGTAGTCCCGCACTTACTTTTCTTAAAGGGGAAAAGGGGATGTAGCCTGGTTGGTAAATGGCTTGCCTAGAAGCACGTACAATATAAGAAACCCCTAATTTGATTCTCAGTGTTGTGTAAATCTTCTTGTAATCCAGGAGTTGAGACAGGTAGAACAAAATATCTAGGTAACCCTGGGCAACAAGAATTCACAGAAAAAGAAATCTTACTTACAGCATCTCTCTCCTGTGCTCCTTACCCACTCCCACTGCCAGGAAGCTCTTCTTTGAATGGAGTCCTCATTGTTTGTGCATCTTTTACATGAATGTCTGTTGATGGTCCAGGGTTCAGAGCCTATTGCTCAATGTAAGCCTAGCTGGGGTGACATGGGAGGTGGTGGTTGAGCAATTAAGAGCTAGGGTTTCTTGACTCCTCTTTGTGTCAAGGTGCAGATCTGCCTTTCCATGAATTTGAACAAATTAGTCTGTTTAAACTTTCAGCTGTTTGTTGTGGCTTTTGGTACCTCAATACTTGCTTAAAACATCCTCAGGAGTCACAGAGGAATGATGACTATGTTTAGCATCAGCACTTGGATGTCCTGTGAAGCGAAGCTGTGACCCACTACTAGGAATTTTTATGGAGGCATGGTTTCACAGCATGGGTTCTGAGGTCTCAGGGCTCTCTCTCCTCACAGATCACATGTAAATCACATGTAAATAAATAGTATATATTAAACAATGCATAAGATCTGTATTTATCTCAACTTGTATATGATAGTAGGTAGAGAACATTTTTCAAAATTGTTATCTTTAAGTGTTTATTAAATTGTTTGTACTACCTATTTGAAGTATAAATTGTTCATAGACAAGTTTCATTATTTAGGATGCTCTATTTTATTTCAAACTGATGTGTATATATGTAGTTAGAACAATATTATTCTATTATAATCATACTTAAGGGTTTGACATCATTGTTACAAATTCACTGTTTTATAATATAATTTTCAATAGCATTTTAAACTTTTCTTAAATCTCATAAAATAATACCATAGTGCTGAAATCATTTGTCAAAAAGAAAAATAAAGACAGACTATGTCAATGCTTCCCATACAGCAAACTTATTTGAGAATTTTTGTGTAACAGTCAGAAATAGTAGAGTATTAGTAAATGCAATTGACAAACATGCCACTAAGATATAAATTTCTAATACCATAAAGACTTTCTATTGTTTTCTTTATTCAAAGTCAGTCAAAGCTTTACTTAAAGTTCACCTTTACCCCAGGAGTGAATATTATTCAAAACCTAGCATTTTTTCATTAGATAAAGGATGATTCAACTATCAGGAATATTATACATATTTTTGCGAAGACTCTCTCATAGCAAAATAGCCTGAATTTTGCAGATGAATGCTCCTGGTTTTATTAAGTGGTATTCAATTAATTCCCATCCTGGTTGCATCCTATTTATTTTAAACCTCTCCTTCTGTAAGATTGTGCAAAATTTCATTTATACTTTAGGTGTTGTATGACTTCAGCCTGAGACAGAGATAGAAGTATTGTTTCTGACATTGGAATGAGCAAAGCGTAACAGATAATAACATGCCTGATTACTAAAGTATAAGATGTAAATTCTGCTACATTTCTATGCACCAGAAACCTCAGAATCCCTGAATTTTAATACAAAATACAATGAAGTATATCAAATGAGATTCCCCTATCTCGCCTAGTAATAATGTGGTTAACTCACAATATGAACACTTTAAAGAGCAATAAAATAAAATAAAGACTCTTTTAAAAAATGTCTTTGCCTTGCTAGGTTTCAAGAATATTTCACTGGATTTCAATAAATCAATAAATCATTGAACTTTCTTACCCTTTCTTCCATGGTTAACTTTACAATATCAATGTCTTAGTTGTCACTTTACCTAAAAAGACAAAGACAAGAATGGTGAGTGATTCAATGGCAAGATCCAATCTTGTAATTGGATGTGATGAAAATAAAGATATAGAAGTCTATTAAAAATAGAAGAAAAATTACCCTGTATTTCCAACCTGACAGGCCATCTGCTTAGCCATGGCCTATTCAGACTGATGAACTGGGGTGCCAGTCAACAAGCATAAGGTTTTAAAAAAAATACAAACCCAAAGCCATCATTTGCCTCTGAAGGGAATTTAACATAAAACACACTTCAATTTCTCTAATAAATGGTGAAACTGAGATACGATTGTGCCTGTGAGACCTAACTTGATTAAGACATAAAATTTCACTCGACAGTTTTAAACAGTAAGGGAAGAAGGTAGCATAGTCTTATTTTCCTATCAATGATTCAAGTTCATATCCTCTATAATCCCAGTGCAGATGAAGTGTGCAGAGGATTTTATTTTATGTAGTCATAGTCAAATAGCCAAGTAAATACAGAGCCCAGTGCTTGGGTATCGTGGCCTTTGGAGACAGGCTTACAGAATTCAACTCCGCTGCACAGCTGACGACCTGTATGGTTTAGGGTTGTGCTTTGGAATCCTCTCTGTGAACCAATTTTCTCAATATTTAAGTACAGAAAATAAAAGCACACCCTCTCATCAAATTGTTCTGCTAATTTAGCTTTTTAATATTTATGAAAAACATAGCAAAATAACTCTATTACGTGAAGAAGGGAGATAATAAACTTTTAACAAAGGGAAAGGCAGTTGTACTTTTTAAACATTGCTGTTATTAATATTTGTGTAGGATATCATTAGGAGAAAGTATTTCCAGTAAAAGAAATGTCATAGGAAACCCATCTCTACTTGGAATTTTATCATTTTGAATCAGGATATTGGCAGGTCATATAAAGGTTTGCTTCCTGGAGAGACATCCTAGATGCTATGCCCAGCAGGCTGGGAAGCACACTGCTATTTCACAGGTGAGAGGACACAGCATCATACTTGCTCTTCCATAGCATCTGGATGCCTGGGGCTAAAGTTGGGCAGTAATGAAGACAACTCGAATAAGTAACAAATGATTGATGTTATGATTGTTCTGGTCTCAAATTCCCTGGAAGTATAAAGCACTAAGAGGCCATTGTTTATTTGTTTGCTTAGTGTTTTTTATCTGGCTGATTATACATCCTAGCTTAGCACGATGACTAGAGATAAAAAAGACTCTGTTGGGAAATCCCACTTTAAACTATCTGGAAGTAATAACCTGTCAAACAAATCTTAGCGGTTCAATCCAGATAAGAAGGTGTGTCCCGGGGAGAATAGAAAGACCACGGGGGTTTGTTGTAGGGTATTCCTCTGACTTCCACTCTTGGACTGTATGCCTTTGCCTCCCAGCAGTGCTGTGTGAGTATGTTTCTTAGTCCTCAGTAGCACTGGATATTTGAACTGGGATTTGGGGAATTAGTGAAAGAGAACATTCAAGGATTGCAATGCCTATATTTAGGGAGAATGGCTTGAATGAATGCCATAAACTAAGAAGTAGGTCACTTCCAAGGTACAGCTTGAATTGCCAAAAAGATTTTATACATGCTGACATACCCTGCATTTGGAGTGTAAAATATGTGGCTACTATAAAGTAAGCTAAAATCACTAATACACTATGTTTGAAAATATAAATATAATTTGTATAAGCTTATTCACAGTTTGTAACAGAGAGGAAATGGCCCGCATTTCAGAAGATGACAGAAATCAAATGAAGAGGACATGAAAGCAAAACTGAGAAGATGGAATGAGGAGAAACCAGGTACATATTGATGTTATATACAACAGAGAATCGATCACTTTAAGATTTGCAAATAAAAAATTTGTTTTAAATATTTGTTAAAATATAAGAAAAATAATGTCCAAGAAGATTGATGTTTGCAGTGACGAATTAAAGAGATGCCGTTATTGTGGGAGGGGAGTAGACTACCTGAATTCCAGTCTGTGTAGTTAATATTATTGGATTTTTTTGTAGAGGTTTCTAAGGAGTTTTGGTCTGCAGTAAAGCAAATAATATGAATACTATAAAAATGACTGATTTTTTAGAACATGCTATAACATTGAGGCTCTGTTAGACCTAACAAGTGCAGAAGAATGAATAAGCAACAAGATTGGGTTATAGAATTGCAAAAGGGTATTCCCTATGAAGGCAAGAAATCTAGACCCAGAGCACAAATTTAAGTGCTGGATTTCTTTCGACCATGTCCTTCATTGAACAGGTCATTAGGGGTGAATAATTAAGAAAAACAAATAATGAAATTATATTTTATATCACATATGATAGTGAAAGGATGTATATGCTTATAAATTCATTTCTCTCTTTGTCTCAGTAAGGAAAAATTTGTAAGTCATCCAATCTTTGTAGTAGGTTTTTCCATAAGTTCCTGAAAAAATGACCTCCACTGTGGTATGAAATGATAGAATTTGTAGTGATTTCTAAAATAATTGTAAAATATATATTGATTTTACCTTGTTTGATGTTTCCTTATTTACCACTCCCCTGCAGGACACATAATACATAGATTATGCCAGTATTTTACTGAAAATTGCCATTTCAATAAATTTTAAGTTGTCCTCTGTGATGACTAATTTTGGTTGTCAACTTAACTATATCTGGAATGAACTACAATCCAGAAAAGGAGAGCATGCCTGTGATACTAATCTTGAGGCAGGAAGACAACAAGCCTGTAATTAGATCTTGAGGAAGGAAGACACACCTTAATCTGAGCCACACCTTCTGCTGGAAATTTATATAAGGACAATGGACCAATAAAAGGGTTTCTTCTTTTCCTGCTTGTCCTTGCCTTGCAAGCACATACTTTCCTCGACTGGCATTGAAGCCTACTTCTTTGTGATTCCAGCATATACAGAAGACCAGCTGAGACATTGAGCATCATGGGACTGAACAAATACTAGATTCTTGGAATTTACATTCACAGCTAGTCATTGTTCGATTCATTGGACTATAATTTGTAAGTCATTTCAATAAATTCCATATATACATATATATGAATATATACATGGAATATATATATATATGTGAATATATACATGGAATATATATATATGTGTGTGTATATATATATACACACAAACATATACATGTATATTATTCCCTGTCATCCCAAGGATCAGGGATTGTCTTAGAAGAGGGGTGGGAAAGAGTGTAAGAGGAAGAGGAAGTGGATGACTAGGAGGAAACTGTCTCTGGCTACAGAAGGGCAACTGCACATAGGACTCACAGCATTTATGAAAGGATCTATAAGACCTGAACAAATCCAAAATAGATCAAATCTGAGAATGGAGAAAGGAGATTGAAGCATTCTTCTGTTCACAGCTGAGGACCTACTAGAGGGAGACTTACTTTTCTTTAAGTGTTTGGCTTTGGATAGATTGGTTAGGCTGCAATAATAAGTGTCAATTCAATGAATTTATGGGCAACAAAATGTATTTAATGATTGAAGAAATAGGCAAAGATAGATAGAGAATGGGGGTGGATATGGGAGGAGATTTGGAGAACGGTAAATATGACTAAAACGCATTGTACTGAATACTTAAAGAATTAATGAAAATAAATAAATTGACTTTAAAAATGAATCACAGAAATATATTAAAATGATGGATACAGTTATGTTTATTTATCTCATTTTTGACTAAGTAAGGGTAAATTTGTCAATTATGTAATCTTTCTAAGACATTTTCCCATGAGTTTCTAAAGGAATGACCAGAATAAAGTATTAGAAAGTTTAGAATAGTGTTAGAGTAGTAGACTCTCTCACAGTTATTGAAGTCTGAGATTTGGAATACTGGGAGCAAAGGTCCTCACTCTGGTGTGAAAGAGAATCACTCTTTCCTTTTCAGTTTTGACTTTTCCAGATCATGTGCCCATATTTCTAATCCCCAGTTCTATGGACATCACATTGCCTTTACGAATCTCTGTCTTTCTCTAAGGATGGCACTTGTCTATAGATTTAGGTTCTATAAGTGGAATCTCAAAAAAAAAAAATTCACCTCTCAATTGAAACTCAGCCATGAGATTTTTTCACTATATAGCAGTATACATTGATTCTGGTAAATGTGAAGTAGACCTATTTTTTCAGGTCAACATTATTCATCCGGATCTCCTTATCTTTGATTGGCAGATACATTCTGATGTTAATTACCTACAAATGCTAGATGAATTTGAAGGAAAATCATAGTTAATACAAATTCACTGAGATAATCAGGAGTGGAAAGATTTGAAAACACAGAACCTTGTTCAGGAAAGAAATGAGGCAGTCTATAAATGAACCAGAGTAAAATGCTCATTAGAAAAGCCTAAGTCTTTATATTAGGACCTCATAAATGATAGCTGTGAAACATCTCAGGGTTCCAAAGCTACTTCTCTGCAACAGGACAATTGTGGGGAAATGTAAATGCATTAAAATACTTTTATTATTATTAGTTCTCTTATTTGGTGGGTTATATAATTGCATTCTATCTCCCTTCAGTTTTCCTTTTCCTACCCTACCCTATATACTTTCTGTGTTCTCTTTCACAGTCATGGCATGCTTTCCATTAATTCTTCTCACACAAACACAACCAGGTGGGCATCCCTGGCAAGAGCACCTAGGACACCATTTTCCTGAAAATGATTTCAACATGTTCAGCGTTGATATAATCAGGGTCCATTGTAAGCCGTGTTCCAGTGCACCTACACATATTTCATCCTGGTTCAGATGTCCCATGGTTTTCTGGCTATGGGAAGAAAGCCAAACCACTATGAGGTCTGAGACTAGGGCTTCAAATACTTGTTTCAGACTGCAGTTGTCAAGTCGGAGAATTGGGGTTGACCCAGTGCTGGTAACTGGTTCACTTTAATATTATCCTAAATGCTAGGCATGAAGATGTGCAGATCAGTATTTCTTTTGCAGGTTTGCAACTTGTTTTGGTGTGATCTATCATGAATCTCCATTTTAGCCTTTTGGGAATCACATTATTTGGTTTGTATTATATGTATTTTATTGATTTCTTTGTTTTTATAGAGATTCCTGGAGTCTCAGTAATATGAATCTTACACTTCTAAGTCATGCTGAGGCAGTTTAAGTGTTAGGTTTCTTGGTGTATATGAAGAGCAGACTTTCATTGAAAAACAGATGAATTGTTGCAGTTTTCACCTCAAATTCTCTGAAGCCACATATACTAGGAGTTGGTAACCATAGAGGCACAGTGGAGAGACAGTTGATGCTTTAATAAGTAAGTCCTATTTGATGTGTAGTGTTGGCATTTGGGGTATATTTTTTACCCATTAGCCCAAGTCATAAGGGGAAAGGTTTGTCTCCTCTATGAATGACTACATTGAAGATAGATCATGCTACAAAATTCAAAGTCATGAAATCAATGAATAATGGACTGAAATCTACAAATCAATATGTGCTCTCAAGATCATTTACTTTAGATAAGCCTATGATTTCATTTACTCTATAGTGTTAGAAATCTGATTTCAAAGGTGTTCATATCATTACACAACATGATATCCTATAATGTGAATATCACAATAGTATTATGGTAAAGTTGGAATGAAATATTATCCCAATTTAAAAATATATATAGCATATCATTATTAACAAATAAAATCTAAACAGTACAGGATAATAAATACTTTTAAAGATAGACTTTTTTTAGTTTTTTTTTTATTTATTTATTAAAGATTTCGCCCTCACCACCGCCTCCTTCTCCCCCTCCCCCAATCAAATCCCCCTTCCTCGTTCGCCCAAAGAGCAATCAGGGCTCCCGCCCCGTGGGAAGTCCAAGGACCACCCACCTCTATCCAGGTCTAGTAAGGTGAACATCCAAACTGCCTAGGCTCCCTCAAAGCCAATAGGTGCAGTATGATCAAAAACCCATTGGCATTGTTCTTGAGGTCTCAGTAGTCCTCCTTGGTCCTCATTGTCCGCTGTGTTCCACAAAGGCAGGTTTTAACCCAGGCTTCTTCAGACCCAGGCCAGCTGGCCTTGGCGAGTTCCCGACAGAACATCCCCACTGTCTCAGTGTGTGGGGTTGCACCCTCGTGGTCCTGAGCTCCCTGCTCGTATCTCTCTCCTTCCGCTCCTGACTTGGACCTTGAGATTTCAGTCCGGTGCTCCAATGTGGGTCTCTGTCTCTGTCTCCTTTCATCGCCTGATGAAGGTTAATATTCAGGAGGATGACTATATGTTTTTCTTTGGGTTTCTCCTTCTTATTTGGCTTCTCTAAGAACCCGAATTATAGGCTCAATGTCCTTTTATTTAGGTTAGAAACCAAATATGAGTGAGTACATCCCATGTTCCTCTTTTTGGGTCTTGGCTTACCTCACTCAGGATAGTGTTTTTAATTTCCATCCATTTGCCTGCAAACTTCAAGAAGTCCTTGTTTTTTACTGCTGAGTAGTACTCTAATATGTATATATTCCATAGTTTCTTCATCCATTCTTCAATTGAAGGGCATCTAGGTTGTTTCAGGTTCTGGCTATTACAAACAATGCTGCTAAGAACATAGTAGAGCATATACTTTTGTTGTACTGATACGGCCACTCTTGGGTATATTCCCAAGAGTGGTATTGCTGGGTCCATAGGTAGGTTGATCCCGAATTTTCTGAGAAACCTCACACTGCTTTCCAGAGTGGTTGCACAAGTTTGCATTCCCACCAGCAATGGATGAATGTACCCATTTCTCCACACCCTCTCCAGCAAAGGCTATCATTGGTGTTTTTGATTTTAGCCATTCTGACAGGTGTAAGATGGTATCTTAAAGTTGTCTTGATTTGCATTTCTGATCGCTAAGGAAGATGAGCATGCTTTTAGGTGTCTTTTGGCCATTTGAACTTCTTCTGTTGAGAGATCTCTGTTCAGCTCAGAGCCCCATTTTATGATTGGGTTGATTAGCCTTTTACGGTCTATTTTCTTGAGTTCTTTATAGTATTTTGGAGATCAGACCTTTGTCAGTTGGGGTTGGTGAAGATTTTCTCCCAGTCAGTGGGTTGCCTTTTCTGTCTTAGGCGACAGTGTCCTTTGCTTTACAGAAGCTTCTCAGTCTCAGGAGGTCCCATTTATTCAATGAGGCCCTTACTGTCTGGCTGCTGGGGTTATACGTAGAGGAAGTGGTCTCCTGTGCCCACGTGTTGTAGAGTACTTCCCACTTTCTCTTCTATCAGGTTCAGTGTGTTCGGACTGATATTGAGGTCTTTAATCCATTTGGACTTGAGTTTTGTGCATGGTGATAGATATGGATCTATTTTCATTCTTCTACAGATTGACATCCAATTTTGCAAGCAGCACAATTTGTTGAAGATGCTCTCTTTTTCCATTGTATACTTTTAGCTCCTTTATCGAAAATCAGGTGCTCAAAGGTTTGTGGGTTAAAGTCAGGGTCTTCTATTCGATTCCATTGGTCAACTTCTCTGTTTTTATGCAATACCAAGCTGTTTTCAATAGCTGTAGTCTGTAATAGAGTTTGAAGTCAGGGATGGTAATGCCTCCAGACGTTCCTTTATTGTATAAGATTGTTTTGGCTATCCTGGGTTTTTTTGTTTCTCCATATAAAGTTGATTATTGTCTTCTCCAGATCTGTGAAGAATTTTGATGGTATTTTGATGGGGATTGCATTGAATCTATAGATTGCTTTTGGTAGAATTGCCATTTTTACTATGTTGATCCTCCCAATCCAAGAGCAAGGGAGATCCTTCCATTTTCTGGTGTCCTCTTCTTTCTTTCTTCAAAGACTTAGAAAGTTCTTGTCAAATAGATCTTTCATTTCCTTGGTCAGGTTACCCCAAGATACTTTATGCTCTTTGTGGCTATCGTGAAAGGTGATGCTTCTCTGATTTCCTTCTCTGTTTCTTTATCCTTAGTGTATAGGAAGGCAACTGATTTTTGGAGTTGATCTTGTATCCTGCCACATTACTAAAGGTGTTTATCAGCTGTAGGAGTTCTTTGGTAGAGTTTTTGGGGTCACTTATGTATACTATCATATCATCTGCAAATAACGAAAGCTTAACTTCTTCCTTTCCGATACGAATCCCCTTGATCCCCTTATGTTGCCTTATTGCAATTGCTAGAATTTCAATCACTATATTGAAGAGGTATGGAGAGAGTGGACATCCTTGTCTTGTTTCTGATTTTAGTGGGATTGCTTTGAGTTTTTCTCCCTTTAATTTAATGTTAGCTGTCGGCTTGCTGTAAATAGCTTTTATTATATTTAGGTATGACCCTTGTATCCCTAGTCTCTCCAATACCTTTATCATAAAGGGGTGTTGAATTTTGTCGAATGCTTTTTCAGCATCTAATGAAATGATCATATGGTTTTTTTCTTTCAGTTTATTTATATGGTGGATTACGTTAATAGATTTACGTATGTTCAACCAGCCCTGCATCTCTGGGATGAAGCCTACTTGATCATAATGGATAATTTTTCTAATGTGTTCTTGAATTCCGGTTTGCCAGCTATTTTATTGAGAATTTTTACGTGATATTCATGAGTGAGATAGGCTGTAATTCTCTTTCTTGGTTGGGTCTTTGTGTGGTTTGGTATCAGGGTAACCTGTAGCTTCATAAAAGGAATTTGGCAATGACTTTTCTGTTTCTATATTGTGAAATACATTAAGGAGTATAGGTATTAGCTTCTTCTTGGAAGTTCTGGTAGAATTCTGCATTGAAACCCATCTGGTCCTGGGCTTTTTTTTGGAGGGGATATTTTTGATAACAGCTTCTAGTTCTTCGCGACTAACCGGTCTATTTAGATCGCTCACCTGGTCTTGGTTTAACTTTGGTATAAGGTACTTATCTAAAAAAGTGTCCATTTCTTTTTTACATTTTCCAGTTTTGTGGCATACAGGCTTTTGTAGTAAGATCTAATGATTCTCTGAATTTCCTCTGTGTCAGTGGTTATGGCTCCCTTTTCGTTTCTGATTTTATTTATTTGCGTGCTTCTCTCTTTGTTGTTTAATTAGTTTGGATAGGGGTTTGTCGATCTTGTTGATTTTCTCCAAGAACCAACTTTTTGTTTCATTGATTTTTTGGACTGTTTTCTGTGTTTCTATTTTGTTGATTTCTGCCTCAGTTTGATTATTTTCAGTCTTCCTTACTCCTCCTGGGCACATCTGCTTCTTTTTTCTAAAGCTTTCAGGTGTGCTGTTAAGTCCCCCGATGTATGCTTTCTCTGTTTTCTTTAAGTGTGCATTTAGTGCTATGAACTTTCCTCTTAGCACTGCTTTCATCGTGTCCCACAGGTTTGAGTACTGTTGTCTCTTTATTTTCATTAAATTCAAGGAAGATTTAATTTCTTTCTTAATTTCTTCCTTGACCCAGGTGTGGTTCAGTAGTTGACTGTTCAGTTTCCATGAGTTTGTCTGGCTTTCTGGGGGTAAGATTGTTGTTGCCTTCTAACTTTAATCCGTGGTGATCTGATAAGACACAGGTGGACACTGATATTTTTTGTATCTGTGGAGGTTTCCTTTGTTTCCGAGTGTGTGGTCAATTTTCGAGAAGGTTCCATGAGCTGCAGAGAAGAAGGTTATTCTTTCCTATTTGGGTGGGATGATCTATAGATGTCTGTTAAGTCCAATTGCTTCATTACCTCCAATAATTCTCTTAATTCTCTATTAGGTTTCTGTCTGATTGACCTGTCCAATGGGAGAGAGGTGTATGGGAAGTCTCCTACTACTAGTGTGTGTGGTTTAATGTCTTCCTTCAGTTCTAGTAATATCTCTTTTAGATAAGTGGGTGCTTTTGTATTAGGGGCATAGATATTCAGGATTGACACGTCATCCTGATGAATTGTTCCTGTTATAAGTATAAAGTGTCCATCTCGATCTCTTCTGATTGATTTTAGTTTGAAGTCAGTTTTGTTAGAAATTAATATGGCCACACCTGCTTTTTTCTTAGGACCATTTGCTTGAAAGACCTTTTCCCAACCCTTTACTCTGAGCAGATGCCCTGTCTTTTTGTGGTTGAGATGTGTTTCTTGCAAACAGCAGAATGTTGGATCCTGCTTTCGTATCCAATCTCTTAGCCTGTGCCTTTTTATAGGTGAATTGAGACCATTAATATTAAGTGATATTAATGACCAGTGGTTGTTTACTCCAGTTATTCTTACTGTTTTTGGTAGTAGTGTTTGTGTGTCTCCCTTCTTTGAGTTGTGCTGGTGAAGGGTCTCTAGATGCCTGAGTTCTTGAGGCAGTGTTGACCATGTTGGATTCCTTGGGTTGTGATTTTCCTTCTTCACATTCGAGAGCTGGATTTGTGGCTACGTGTTGCGTAAATTTGTTCTTATCCTGGAATGTCTTTGTTTTCTCCATTAGATAGTGAATGCTAGCTTGGCTGGGTATAGTAGTTTGGGTTTGCATCCATGGTTCTCTTAGCTTCTGCAGTACCTCTATCCAGGACCTCCTAGCTTTCATGGTTTCCATAGAAGTCAGGTGTAAGTCTGATCGGTTTACCTTTATAAGTTACTTGGCCTTTTTCCTTTTGCAGCTCTTAATATTCTTTCTTTAACCTGTATATTCTGTGTTTTGATTATTATATTGGCGAGGTGATGATTTTCTTTGATCCAATCTGTTTGGTGTTCTGTAGGCCTAGAATATTAAAAAGAATATTTTCCTTTATGTTGGGGAAGTTTTCTTCCATAATTTTGTTAAAAAATATTTTCTGGGCCTTTGAGCTGCGACTTTCTCCTTCTTGTATTCCTATTATTCTTATGCTTGGTCTTTCTTATTGTGTCCTATAGTTCCTGCATGTTTTGTGATGAGAATTTGTTGGCTTTGCGGTTTTCTTTGATCAGTGTGTTTAATTTTTCTCTACCGGTGTCCTCAGAATCTGAGATTCTCTTCTATTTCTGTATTCTATTGATTACTGCTTGTTTCTGTAGGCTCTGATCATTGACCTGGATTTTCCATTATCCAGCTGGTGCTCAGCTTGTGTTTTCTTCCTTGCTTCCCTTTCAGTTTGTCAATTCTTGAACTGTTTCCATTAACTGTTTGATCGTGTTTTTCTTGGTTTAGGGTATCATGTAACGTATTTCTCATTTCTTCAAATTTTTGGTTATACTTCTCATCCATTTCTATAAAAGCATTTTTCTCATGTTGTTTAATGGACTCTATTGCTTTCCATAAAGTCACTTTTTTCCACTTCCCCTTATTAGTGTTCTAGCCCATCTGTTGTAAGATCATTGTGTTCTGGTGTTTTCATGTTGTTTTTCAAATTAATGGGTGAATTCTTGCCTTTGGCGTCTCCCCATCTCCTCTTTTCGAAGCTATCCAATGGGTCTTTTTCGAAAACCGGATCAGGTTTCCCTGTCGGCCAGGGGCTCCTCTTACAAAATGCTGTCACTCTGTTTCTGGCTCTGCCAGGGGCCAAGTTTTCTCCTCGCCCCTCAGAGGGTCTTCCAGGAACAGGACCTGGCTCCCCTTCCTTGCTAGGGAACTCGCTAACCAAAAGCCTACCTCTTTCCGCTTTAATTGTAGTGGGGCGATCTGTCTCGGTGTTGCTGCCCCAGGTCCCCGCTGTTGCCGTCGCCTGGCGCCGGTGCTCGCCGCCATACCTTGGCCTGCTTGCTCAGTTGGTGCTCTGCCGCCCGTCCGCCTCGCTGTCTGGTCGCTGTGGTCCCCAGTCGCTCGCGTCCCACCTATTAGTTTTTAAACCAGAGAAAAACTAATTTTCTATCTCTCCATACAGGTGTAAATGGTTGCTTTTTACTCCATATTGTTTGAGGCC